>CAUYRH010087220.1:0-28744 GCA_963574655.1 Perodicticus potto
GAGACAGAGTCTCACTTTATCGCCCTCGGTAGAGTGCTGTGGCATCACACAGCTCACAGCAACCTCCAACTCCTGGGCTTAGGCGATTCTCTTGCCTCAGCCTCCCGAGTAGCTGGGACTACAGGCACCCGCCACAACGCCCGGCTATTTTTCTGTTTTGCGGTTCAGCCTAAGCCAGGTTTGAACCCGCCACCTTCATCATATGGGGCTGGCGCCCTACTTGATGAGCCACAGGTGCCGCCCTAGACCTTTTTAACTTTTGTCACAGAGGGCTCCACCCTGTGGAGGCTGTCCTTTCCATGGGAGCACTCCCATCAGGGAACGAGAATGTTGCAGGGAAAACAGTGAATTAAAATGGACAGATACGAACGATATAGAGGAGGAAAACTTTAATTGCTGACAAGAACTAGAACTCAGGTGTCTCAAGGCATAGAAATTCTAGGGAATTTTTAACTCTTTTACACTTTTTTTTTTTTTTTTATTCTTCTCAATTCAATACAAGACTGTTTTGGGCCAAGATCAATTTTTTAACAAATACTGAACAAATGTCATAAAATGACACGGCAGACACGGGCCTGGCATGAACAATGTGCACTTTCATATTCTCAAAACCAGAACTAGAATACTTTTTTATATAGTTTTTAACAAGCCTGTGGGTGATCTAATACCCTGGGGGTTCTCTGAAAGTTTTTGACAGGCTAATAGCCCAGCAACCTGAGGTTCTTGTGTAAAGTTTTTGTCTTTGGCCTTCCCCCAGAGGTGCCACACAAATTACAATAATTGAATTCAACAAACAGTTACATATTTTTCTAATAATTTACAAATAAGCACAATAAAAATATTATGAATAATTATATTCTGCAGATACTAGCCGAAATTAGATGTTAAAGTAGCTTACCTTCGGAGGCGGACTCACAGGTGAATTTAGGAGTGATTGTCAGCCGGCCTCTTGAGGGCTTCAGGTTCTCTGGGAACCCTGGGATGTTTTCAGGGGTGCCTCCCCTCAGAGGGGCCACAGTCTGTCCCCATCTTGGAGGCCGCCTGAGGATCAGCAGAATACATGCCAACCAGAGTAATGCCAAGCGGCTGCTATTTTAAAAAGTAAAGAGGACTGTTTTTTGTTTTTTTTTTCTTTAGGTCTAAATGAGTAATCGACTTTGGGTCTTTTGCTGAATGCCAGCACCTTATCCCAAAACTATTTGCAACCACAGTTTTAAGCAGTAGTAACTCTTTAATTGCCAGGAGAGGGTGACATTTAAATTTGGAATTGACCAATTTTTGAAAGGAATTTTGACAAACTATTGGAAATAGCAAACACAAATTTGACAAACAACTCATACATACCAGTTAAACAAACCAAAGACCCACTCTCTGTGAGTCCTAAAAGGAAAAACCAGACTAGAAACAGATTAGAGACTCACTCACCCTTGTAAGTCAGAGACAGACAAAACCAGACCAGTGACAGAGAAAGACAAGATGACCTGCCTCTGCAAGTCCAGAACAGATGACCCACAAACCCTGTGGGTCCAGACCAGTGACAGAAAAAGACCAGATGACCTGCCCCTGCAAGTCCAGACCAGACATGACCCACAGACCCTGTGGGTCCAGACCAGTGACCCGCTACAGCATCCTATGCGGGCCCCGGAGGGGAAGTTAATGTTACATCTGACCTTCCCTCATTCTCTAAACACCAGACAACTGCAGTCCTCAGACAGAAGTATAGAGCTGGCCTAACGGGGCAGATGGTCCTTCCCCAGAATCTCTAGAGAACAGAAAGATGTTACAAACTCACCCGGGTGTCACTGATTAATCACCAATTTGGAAGGTTTTGGGGACCTATGCCCAGACTCCACACGTCCGAGGGCTCCTGGGCAGAGGAACGTCTCTCTGAGGCCTTTCTCTAAAGCCGTCGGCCAATGGTGGGCTTAGGTGAGGGTCCAGGGTGGCAAATCTCGCTGAAGGACCTCCAAATGTTGTAACTTACGCCACCCATAAGAATACACGGACCCCACTTTAGGCTCAAATCAGGTGGTGATGATTTATTACACCTGCACAGGCAGACCACTGTCCCAAAGGGCAAACGGCCTTGAAAAGCAGGCAGCCTTTAATACCTTTTTTGTTGCCATGCAAACAAGCAAAAAACAAAAGCAGAACGTGACAGTTAGCTAGAGGTAGGGTTATAGTCCGGCGACGGGGGCAGGCTACAGCGTGGTAGTCGGCATGGAAACACTTTGGGACACTCAGTAGCTTGGGAGACAGTTTGGGACACTCAGTAGCCAGGGAAACTCTGCTTGAGTGAGTTTTCACCATTGTTTGGCACTGGAGTCAGGGAACTCAGAGAGAATTTCCTTGTCAGAAACCTGTTCTTAGAATTAACCTAAAGGGGGGGTTGAGACGGACAGGGACTCAGGCTGAAACAGTTAGGGGCCTTTTGGGGTCTTCTTGCCGGGTCCTTTACTACACTTATATACTTATATTGAGTAGTGAATAAGTTGGATGAGATATTATAAAAGTTTATGTTACGGGCAGCACCTGTGACTCAAAGGAGTAGTGTGCTGGCCCCATATGCTGGAGGTGGTGGGTTCAAATCCAGCCCTGGCCAAAAACTGCAAAAAAAAAAAAAAAAACAAAAAAGTTTATGTTACACATAATTGTACATACTAAACCTTATTCTCAACACAAACACAGAACTCCAAGATATGCATAAAAAGTTACGCATACTATTCTGAGGATCTGTGGTTATAGGAAAGACTGTTCATCTGAAAAGAGAAACCCCTCGTCTTACAGCCCCTTAGCTGGACATGCATTATAATGAGCCATAGCAATACTGAGAGAAAGCTGCTTTCCAAGGCCTAAATATCAATATTCCCAGATTTCTGTAGACTGGAAAAGATTAATGACATTGCACCTGGTGGATGTGTGGTTTGCTGAGGAAGGCTATAAGCCACGCAGTGTTATTTTCACTGCCTAATAATAGTGAATGGAGCAAATTTGCTGATGGTTATTTTGGGTTTGGATGTCCTTTGAGTGTCACTTGTCATTTTCCATTGATGTGGTTCACAAATGCTCTGAATGTGACTTTCAGGCTGGTTCTGGCACTGTTTCCAGTCCCCAGAGTCCGTGAACCAGGCACAGGAGGTGCAGTCACTTCATGTCGTTGTGCCAGACTTCTTGTGGAGGCTGAATTTAGCTGGAGAAACGGCTTAGGGCAGTGGTTCTCGGACTTTTGGCCTAAGGACTTCTCTATATTCTTAAGTGCTATGGGCCATCAGTTGAAGGGTTTCCACCTGCTCAAAGATCTGTACTCTGGTTCAACATCCTCTGCCAATTAAGCAACCAAAGGCAGGAAGGGAGACACCTGCCTGTGACTGTTGTCCCTACTTTTTCTTGGTTAATCCCAACAACTCCCCATTCTTACATTTGAGAATACAGAATACAGTGAGGTCAGATCACTTACCTGGAGACCCTGCCACCAGTTGCTACTGGGCTTATGCCTGGGTCTGTCTGACCTACATACAGTTCTTTTTTTTTTTCTTATTGAGACAGAGCCTCACTTTGTCGGCCTCTGTAGGGCGCTGTGGTGTCATAGCTCACAGCAACCTCAAACTCTTGGGCTTAAGCAATTCTCTTGCCTCAGCCTCCCATGCAGTTCTTCTCTGTGTCCACCCTGCTGCCCTGCACTGTAAGTCCAGACTAAATGCTTCCATTTGGTGAGGAGATTCCTGCCCCGTGGCTGGTGCTGTGGCTCATAGATATGCCTGGATGTTGGACTCAAATTGAATATGACTTGGACAGTTTGGCCAAGAGAAAATCTGAGGGGCTAGTTCAGGTCCAGTGTATCAAGATGAAGTGTGAGATTGTGGTTGGCACAGGGTCGCCACGTTGCCCAACTCCAGGGAGCACCATGTGTGTCTTGGTTTATGTGAGTGAGGCTCCCTGGAGCACAGCCTGTGCCTTGGCTATCCTGCCCAGTACATCAGTCCTTGTTGTTATAATCATCATAGGCTTCGAGCTTCTTGAGGGCAGGGGTAATACCCTACCCTCTGGGTCCCTATACTGCCTAGCGTAAG
The DNA here is from genome assembly GCA_963574655.1 of Perodicticus potto. Classification (NCBI taxonomy): domain Eukaryota; kingdom Metazoa; phylum Chordata; class Mammalia; order Primates; family Lorisidae; genus Perodicticus; species Perodicticus potto. The sequence goes on from CAUYRH010087220.1 coordinate 4,071, forward strand.
ACCTAGGAGGCCCCACAGGTGGCCAAGAGGTGCTCAGTCTCCCCAGCGGGGCTGTAAGTCTCGGTATGCTCACACTCATGCCTCACACACCGTGGTTTGTAACAATGCCATTTGCCTTCTTTAGGTCTTACGCTTCAGTCGTGGGCGAAGCCTGAGGAAAAAGAGAGAGAGACTCAAGGAAGAGAGGAGAGCCCAGTCTGTGCCAAGAGATGAGGTGGCACAGAGCAAGGTGGGAGCAGCCTCCTGCCACGCCCAACTCTGCCTGCTCACAGAGGGTGGGAGACCCGCTCCCTGCTTCAGCTGGGCCTATTTAACAGCTGCCACGCTCTCCTCTCCCCTCCTTCCCACCACAGTTCCTCAAAGTATTGCCAGGGCCGGTACCTTTGTCTTCATGGCCTGTACTGCTGCAGACAGCTCTCAGCTGCTACCGCCGTCTGTGTGTAGCTCCCAGCTGCTACCCCCGTCTGTGTGTTCTGCCCACGTCCCATGCAGCACCTTGTGGGGCACATCCGTAGCCCCAGGCGTCTTGGCCACTGTCCCCGCCTGGACACAACCTCCTCTGACCCCACCCAGGGGTCATCAAGTGCCGTGTGCTGCTGCAGGCCTCAAAGTGAGGTGTCTGGCCGGTGTGCCAGTGTGTCGCCTGGCACTTTGTTAGAAATGTAGATTCTTTTTTGTTTTATTTTTTTGTAGAGACAGAGTCTCATTTTATCACCCTCGGTAGAGTGCCGTAGTGTCACACAGCTCACAGCAACCTCCAACTCCTGGGCTTAGGCGATTCTCTTGCCTCAGCCTCCCGAGTAGCTGGGACCACAGGCGCCCACCACAATGCCCGGCTATTTTTTTGTTGCAGTTCGGCCAGGGCTGGGTTTGAACCCGCCACTCTTGGTATTTGGGGCCGGCACCTTACTGACTGAGCCACAGGCGCCGCCCAGAAATGTAGATTCTTGAGCCTCACCTCAGACCTCCTGGCTCAGAAACTCTAGGGGGGATCAGCAATCTGTGTTGGAATGAGCCCTGTAAGTGAGTCTAACATGGACTGAAGTTTGAGAACCACGGGCATAGGTGGTTTCCTCTCTTCCCATTTAGGAAATAGACCAAGCTATGGTAACCCACATGGCTCCCTGTGCAAATTAGAAAAAGAGGACCCTTGGCCAGACCAGCCCCTCTATTCCTAGGGCACACATGGCGAATAGAGTCTGAGTTGACTTCAGCTTCTCTTGGCCCTCTTACTCCTTCAGCCAGGTCCCCTTGTGCAGTGAACAACTTGCACAACTGTGCATGGTAGCCCTAGAGTAAACGGAGCATTTCAACTTTCTCAGGAGGAAGAAGACAGGATATAGAGACAACTTTGGGTGCATAAAATTTATCACCAAGTACTTGCTTTTCTATCTGCTAAAACATTTTGAATTTTTTTTATTTTTGCAGTTTTTGGCCGGGGCTGGGTTTGAACCCGCCATCTCCAGCATATGGGGCCAGCACCCTACTCCTTTGAGCCACAGGCGCCGCCCTTTTCTATCTGCTATTTCAAAATTTATTGATTTTTTAGGGTTAAGGCATTGCAATTTGGATTAAGTTTCTATATGTCAGTTGTTCTTAAAAGTTGTATAAATTCTCACAAAGACCAGAAATGTGTTGTAATTTTTTTCATTTTAGAAAGTTCTTACTCTTAGCTATGACTTGTGTGTTTATGTGTGTGGGGGGGGTCCAGATCTAAAGAATGAAATGCTTATGTTTTTTTGAAAAGCAAAAGACCAACAGTCTAATGCTGAGATGGTTTTTGTGTGGCAGGTTCCTGGAGTTATAGAATACAGACCCACGGATATATTTAGCTTGTGATCTAATAAATAAAATGAAAGCCAAATTTTCAACCCAACAGGAAAAGCATTGCATATGTATGTTAGGTCAAGGCCATCAAGAAAGTGCTCCTATGTCTGGAATCTGTCACTGGCAGAGATTCCTGTAGGTCCATTATGAGATAGAGTCTTGCAAATAGAATTTTACCCTATTAGTGAAAAGGCCTAGGGAGCAGGTAGAACAGGCTCCTGGGCTGCTTTTCTTTGTAGGGCAGTGTCTCAGCAGGAGACACCCCCAGCAGTGAACAGGCTGTGCTCAGAAAAGAAGAGACCAGAGAAGATTTCCTGTCAGCCTCCCCGGAGCCCAGAACACAGGATCACAGGAAGAGAAAGTCCAAGCCCAAGGTCAGAAGGCGCAGGAAGGCAGCCGAGAGCGTGGCTGGAGGCAGGGTGGCAGGGGGGGCGGAGGGCTCTGGAACGTCTGTGGTGTCATCCGCCCAGCAGCTGAATAGCCACCTCAGCTGGCTGCTGGTTTGCGGCCAGAGCAGAGAGATTCAATCTGCCTAGCAGCAGGCATAGGCAAGTGTACTGATCTCCCGACGCGTGGGAGTGGGACACTGTGTAGCAAAGCAAGGTGGGATTCTTTGTTCAAAAGTGGGTGAGATGGGAACTGTTGGCTGGTGTCACTGTCACAGATGTCAAAGGGCTTAGGGTGTCATCTCTTCTTCCCCAACAGGTGTCAGCGTTTTCTGACCCCACCCCACCAGCAGACCAGCAGCCCGGCCACCAGAAGAATGAGCACGCTCATAATCACCCTAAAAAGAGGGGCAGGCATCGGTGTTCATCCCCGCCCCCACCGCACGAGTTCAGAGCATACCAGCTCTACACGCTGTATCGCGGCAAGGACGGGAAAGTGATGCAGGTACCTCAAAGCCCTGCCAGGGTACAGGGCCAGCCCCTCAGTGTGGCCTTCTGCACCATTCAGGCTGCTGGCCCCTGCGGGCAGAGACCTAGCAGAGCAGGGGCTCTGAAGTTGGGCCAGGTGGCTCCCACGTAAATGTGCAGACACAGCAAGGCAAACCAAGGAGTAACTAGTTACCATGCTTTCCCCACCACCCTTAGGTACTGGATATCTTGAGGCCCAGGAGTAGAAAAAAGTAGCTACGGGCAGGGCCCCTGTCTTGCCCTCTCTGAGCCTTATCAGCGCCCCTCCCACTGCACCCGATCCTGGCCGAGGGGACATTTGAAAGTCCATCTCACCCATCCTCCGTGTCCCCTGCTGTGCTGCCCGGTACATAGCAGGTGTTCAAAACATACTTGTGAAGGGAACAAACAGGGGACTGACCCCTCATGTTTCCTCTTAGGCACCAATTAATGGCTGCAGATGTGAACCTCTAATCAACAAGCTGGAGAATCAGCTGGAGGCAACTGTGGAGGAGATAAAAGCAGAGCTGGGGTCAGTTCAGGATAAAATGAACACCAAGCTGGGGCAGATGGAGAATAAGACCCAGCACCAAGTAAGTTGGAAGGCCCAGCATCCACCTACAGGGCGTCGGCAGAGCACGACTCAGGGAGAAACTAACATTCGCAGGCCCTTCCACCCTGGGAGTGTCCTGTGCGTTGTCAGAGAACCAGTCTACTTATGTCATTGTGTTAAAGTGTGTTAAGAACATGTTTAAATTGCTTCTGATTATAAAAGGAAGATATCCTCATTTTAAGGCTGGGCGCCATGGCTCACGCCTGTAATCCTAGCACTCTGGGAGGCTGAGACGGATGGATTGCTTGAGCTCCCCAGTTTGAGATTAGCCTGAGCAAGAGCAAGACCCCATCACTACAAAAAACAGAAAAACTGAGGCAAGAGGAGGGCTTGAGCCCAAGAGTTGGAGGTTGCTGTGAGCTATGACACTATGGCACTCTCCCCAGGGGGACAGTTTGAGGATGTGTGTCAAAAAGAAAAGAAAAAGATATCCCCATTTTTTAAAAATAAAAAAATTGGCTCCATGCCGGTAGCTCAAGCACCTAAGGCGCCAGCCACATACACCAGAGCTGGTGGGTTCTAATCCATCCCAAGTCTGCCAAACAACAATGACAACTACAAGCAAAAAAATAAATTAATTAAAAAAAACAAAATTAGAAAGGAAAATAAATCCCCTATAAAACCACTGTGATGAAAAAGCACTATTAATATTAGGGCATGAGAGTATTTTCCTGCAATCTTACAATCTTTTTCTTTTTGGAGACAGAGTCTCATGTCTCATTTGTCACCCTGGGTGGAGTGCTGTGGCATCATAGCTCACAGCAACCTCAAACTCTTGGGTTCAAGTGATTCTCTTGTCTCAGCTTCCGAGTAGCTGGGACTAAAGGCTCCTGCCTCAATGCCTGGCTATTTTTAGAGACAGGGATCTCGCTCTGGCTCAAGCTGGTCTTGAACCTGTGAACTTAGGCAATCCACACGCCTCGGCCTCCCAGAGTGCTGGGATTACAGGCATGAGCCACTGTGCCAGGCCCCCTGCAGTCTTTTTACATGTTGGTGTTCCCTACACTTCTTCCCCATGGCATACAGAATTAAAATAATCATGTCTATAGTTTTTTTCCCCAATTTTTTATTTTGAAACTTGTTAAACATATAGGATTATGCAATGAGTGCTTGCATACACTTACCTAGATTCAAGTAGTTATTTGTTCTTTGTTTTGAGACAGAATCTCACTTTGTCACCCCTGAGTCAAGGGTTGTGGCATCATAACTCACAGCAACCTCAAACTCTTGGGCTCAAGTGATCCTCCTTTCTGTATAGTTTTTCTATTTTTAGTAGAGATGGGGTCTCACTCTTGCTCAGGTCTTAAAACTCCTGAGCTCAAGCCATCCTCCTTCCTTGGCCTCCCAGAATGTTGGGATTACAGGCGTGAGCCTCTCGCCCAGCCTCAGCCAGTTTTAGTATGCGGCTATATTTGCTTTGTCTCTCTCACATGCACTTTTTTCTTTCCCCTAGGGGACCTCTACAGTGTTCTTAATTAGATTAAGGACTTTCTACTTCATAACCACAATACCGTTATCACACCTGCAAATTAACAACTGTATCTTCCAGTCCATATTCAGATTTCCTCAATTGTTCTAAAAAAAATTTTTTTTTTTTTTTTTTACACTTTTTGGCCGGGGCTGAGTTTGAACCAGCTACCTCCAGCATATGGGGCCAGCATCCTATTCACTGAACCACAGGCGCCGCCTAAAAAATTTTTTTTTTAATAGTGGGTTTTTGTTTTGAATCCCAGGGCAGGATCCAGTGAAGGTTCATTTTTAGGCATTTTGACTGTTAGGTTTTAATCTAGAATATTTCTAAATCCTTCCAGCTTTTGCCTTCACCCCTGTGATATTAACTTTTTTGGTCTAGTCTTTGTTTTTTAAAGATGATTGTCTCACTATGTTGCCCAGGCTGACCTTGAACTCCCGGCTCAAGTGATTCTCCCTCCTCAGTCCCCTAAGTAGCTGGGACCGTAGGCACATGCTGCCATGCCTGGCTGATACTAGCTTTTCAAGGCATTCAGGACAGTTGTTTTATAAGATGTTCTTTATTCTACATTTGTCTGATAGGTTTTTCGTGATGTTATTTATTTATTTATTTATTTCATTTTATTTTATTTTTTTTTTTAGACAAAGCCTCAAGCTGTTGCCCCGGATAGAGTGCCGTGGCATTACAGCTCACAGCAACCTCCAATTCCTGGGCTCAAGAGAGTCTCCTGCCTCTGCCTCCCAAGTAGCTGGGACGACAGGGGCCCGCCACAACGCCTGGCCTTTTTAGTTGCAGCCACCATTGTTGTTTGGTGGGCCCGGGCTGGATTCGAACCTCCCAGCTCAGGTGTACGTGGCTGGCACCTTAGCCCATTGAGCCACGGGCAGCGAGCCTTTAATGGTGTTATTTAATTTGTTCCTCTATCCCTGTGTTTCTATAAACTGAAAGTTCAGTTAGGTCTAGAACTACGTTTCTCAAAATGTCTCTGGTCCAGCAGCATCAGATCACCTGAGGACTTGAGGACTCACGGCAATTTCTTGGGCCTTATTTCAGATCTACTGAATTGCATTGAGTTGAATTGAACTTTGAATAAAATAGTGGGGTCCATCAACCTGTTTTAATAAGACTGCCAGGTGACACTGGTGTGTGTTCAAGTTTGAAAACTACTCGTCTAGATGTTTATTTATGTTCAGGTTAAATATTTCTGATGAGAATCCTTCATAGGCTAGATCTGATGGCTCATACTGGGTAATCCCCAGGATGTTTGGAGGCTGAGGTAGGAGGATCACTTGAGGCCAGGAGTTCAAAGCCAGCCTGGGCAGCATAGGTAGATCCTGTCTCTACGAAAGAGTTAAAAATTAGTCAGATGTAGTGGCAGGTGCCTATAGTCCAGTTACTCAGGAGGCTGAGGTGGGAGGATTGCTTGAGCCTGGGAATCTGAGCTGCAGTGAGCTGTGATTATGCCTCTGCACTCCAGCCTGGGTGATAGGGCAAGACTCTGTCTCTTTTTAAAAAAAAAAGAATACTTCATCGTTAATGGTGTAAACTTCAAATTGTCTCACATTGGAAGGTACATAATGTCAGAATGTCTCATTAATGATGTTAAGTTTGATCATTTGATTAAGTCTGTAGCCACTGTATTCTTCCTTTGTAAAGGTGCAGTTTTTCCTTTGTAATTAGTAATAAATATATGATTGATAGAGATTTCCTAAATATAAAAAATACCTTAAAAATAACATGTGTTCTTTGGAAAAAAAATCCCACGTTACAGAAATATGTATCATAGTGACACTCCCCAGAAATCTCTCATTTCCTACAGGTTTTCTCTCTTATAGATCATAACCTACATCATTCTCATTTTTAAGCAAAAACAGAACCATGCTATGATTTTGCTTGTTTAGAGGGAAGGGGAGATTTGCAGCTTTCATTTTTATCTAGCAATGTAGCACAGACATATGGACATGTAGAGCTACGGTCACCTCAGCTAGAGTACGGTGGTAGCTCACTGCAGCCTCACCCCCCTGGGATCACGCAGTCCTCCTGCTTCAGCCTCCCTAGTAACTGATCTATAGGCATATGCCACCACATCTGGCTAATTTTTGAAATTTTTTGTAGAGGTAAGATCTCACTATGTTGGCTGGTGTTAAACTCTTGGTCTCAAGCCCTCCTCCTGCCTTGGCTTCCTCAGGTGCTGGGATTACAGGTGTGAGCCATGCGCCAACCTGTGTACTTTTTGTTTTGTTTTGAGATAGAGTTTCACTTCGTTGCCCTCAGTAGAATGCTGTGGCATCATAGCTCACAGCAACCTGAGACTGTTGGCCTCAAGCGATTCTCCTGCCTCAGCCTCCCAAGTAGCTGGGACTACAGGTGCCTGCCACACGCCCAGGTATTTTTAGAGATAAGGTCTTGCTGTGGTTCAGGCTGGTCTCAAACCCGTGAGCTTAGGAAATCCACCCACCTCGGCCTCCCAGAGTGCTAAGATTATAGGCATGAGCCACCGCGCCTGGCAGTCTGTGTCTTTTTTTTTTTTTTTTGTAGAGACAGAGCCTCACTTTATCGCCCTCCTCGGTGGAGTGCTGTGGCGTCACACAGCTCACAGCACCCTCCAACTCCTGGGCTTAGACGATTCTCTTCCCTCAGCCTCCTGAGTAGCTGGGACTACAGACGCCCGTCACAACGCCTGGCTATTTTTCTGTTTTGCAGTTCTCCAGGGCCGAGTTCGAACCCGCCACCCTCAGTATATGGGGCCAGCGCCCTACTTGCTGAGCCACAGGTGCTGCCCAGCTTGTGTACTTTTTAATGGCAGTGCACTCTTCCTCTGTATAGAGAAACAGTACTTTGCTTCTGTTTTTCTCAGTTAATTTATGTCATGAGCATTTTACTGTGTCCTTGGTTTCATAATATTCCAGCAAATTAATACTACATAATTTATGTAACAGTTCCTTTTTGTTAGAATTTCAAAGTTGCTTATAGTTTTTCACTCTTATAAATAAGGATGATGAACATTTATATGCATACTTTTTTTTGACTGCTTCTCAGATTACTTGCTCAGAATTAGAATGAGTCCAAAGTTACATATTTAAGGCTCTTGGCAATGTTGGTCAATTACTAAATAGAAAAGCAATACCAATTTATATCCCAGAAGCAGAGTCTGAGTTTCTCCAAAACCTTTGCCATCATTTTTATTATCATATTATCATCATATTATCATTTTTAAAAAGTTTTTGTCATATTGATTAAGGACATTTTACTATTCAAGTTTTATTTCCTTGCTTACTAGTGAAGTTGAACCTTTTTATTCTTTTGGAGGCAGAGTCTCACAATGTTGCCCAGGCCAGAGTGCCATGGTGTCATCATAGCTCACAGCGACCTGAAACTCCTGGGCTCAAGGGCTCCTCCTGCCTCAGTCTCCAAAGTAACTTGCACTACAGGTGGATACCATCACACTCAGCTAATTTTTCTATTATTTATAGAGATAGGGGCAGGGTTGGGGGTGTCTCACTGTTGCTTAGACTGGTCTCAAACTCCTGAGCTCAAGCCATCCTCCTGTTTTGGCCTCTGAAAGTGCCAGGATTACAGGTATCAGCCACCATGCCCAGCTGAAGTTAAGCCTTTTTAAGGTTTATTTGATATCTGCATTTCATAGAAAGCCCAGTTAAAAAATCTTTTCTTAGGGCCAAAATGTGTTACTTAAGACTGCTTTGTATATAAAAATCCCACTTTAGCCTAAGCCTAAAGAGGAATGTGTTAGATGAATGCTGGGGTATCTGCAGGACCTTGCTTTAACAGGCTGGGGTGTAGAATCTTAGTCCTAATTCCAGATTGCAGGGAGGGACTCTGGCCCATTCTGAGGAGCGCAAGCCTGCGACAATCCAGCTTGAACTTGACTAGGCAGCATATATACATGTCTGCTCTTATAACAGGGAAGAGTATGCGAAGGTGGAAGAGGAGGCGACACTGAAAGACAGGAGGAAACAGTTCATAGGAAAACACGGGGCTGGCTCGGCGCCTGTGGCTCAAGCGGCTAAGGCACCAGCCACATACACCTGAGCTGGCGGGTTCGAATCCAGCCCCTGGGCGCACCAAACAACAATGACAACTACAACCAAAAAAATAGCCATGCGTTGTGGCGGGCACCTGTAGTCCCAGCTACTTGGGAGGCTGAGGCAAGAGACTCGCTTGAGCCCAGGAAGGGAGGTTGCTGTGAGCTGTGATGCCATGGCACTCTACCAGGGTAACAGCTTAAGGCTCTGTCTGAAAAAAAAAGAAGAAAATCACGGGACTGAAGAGAGATAACACCACATCCCTGAACTGCCTTTTTAAAAATTTTTTGAACACTGGAGTGTGGAATGCCACGTATGTCCCCGATGGGAGAGGTGTTCACCAGTGAGTCCTCCTGGGCTGGTTCCCACTGACAGCAGCTCCTTTCTTCCCTTTGGACCTTGTCAGAGCAGTGAAAGTTTGGCCCCGCTTGGTCTGAGGGCCCCCTGGGAAACATTAAAATGAAGAGGCACCCCAGAACACCATGTGCTTAAAAGACTGGCATCACCCTTGTTCTCTGACACGCTCCTTTAACTCCTTCCCTGGTCTTTTCACACATGCTTCAACTATTTCCAATGAAGCATCAAAAATATTTGCTTACTACAAAAGCTGAATAAAAGCCCGAGTATTCAGCTTATTTTCCACCTTATGGGTAATAGCTAAAGTTTTTAAGGTGACTGATTGGAGGAAAGGAATAGCTCCATTCTTTTTTACTTTTTTAATTTTTATTTCAGATTAATGTGAGGATTCAAACAACCAGCTCACAATGTTTGAATTTGTTAGGTGGAGTCCCTCTTGTAGTTGTGTCCTGCACCTAAAAAGTGTGCCATAGACCCTACTTTGTGCCCAGTAAGTGGGAGCACCCCAAACCTCCTTCCCTCTTAATCTCCTTCTCCAAATTTGAATTAAAAAGAGTTTTTCTCCCTGTGGCATGAATTAGATCATCTACTGGCTTCATATAAGTATGGAGCACATTGGAAATTTGATTTTACCATTCTCGTGATACTTTACTGAGAAGAATGTGTTTCATCTCCATCCAGGTTAATACAAAAGATGTAAAGCCACCTTCTATTTTTTATGGCTGAATAATATTCCATGGTATACATCGCCCAATTCTTTTTTTTTTTTATAATTTTATTAAATCATAATTGTGTACATTGGTGCAATCATGGGGCACAATGTGCTGACTTCATATACAATCTGAAATATTTTGGTCGAACTGTTAAACATAGTCTTCATGGCATTTTCTTAATCACTATATGAAGACATTGATATTCTACATTTAATAAGTTTCACTAGTACCCTTCTAAGATGCACTGTAGGTGTGATCCCACCAATCGCCCTCCCTCCACCCATCCTCCCCTCTCCCCTCCCCTCCCTTTCCCTTTTCCCTGTATTCTTGTGCTATAATTGGGTTTTAGCCTTCATATGAAAGCTATAAATTAGCTTCATATTAGGGCTGAGTACATTGGATACTTTTTCTTCCATTCTTGAGATACTTTACTAAGAAGAATATGTTCTTTTTTTTTTTGGCCGGAGCTGGGTTTGAACCTGCCACCTCCAGCATATGGGGCCAGTGCCCTACTCCTTTGAGCCACAGGCACCGCCCATCACTCCATTCTTTTAGATAGTTTTTCCTTACCGAGTCTTAGGAATAATATTTCGAGCCTTATAAAAATTACTATTTTTCCTACAAGGCCTTCATAGGATCAGGATGTACATTTACTACATACTCATATCTCTTAAACTCCTTTAACAAATGAGAAAAAGAAACACTGGCCTCCTAGAACCATGCGGAGGTATTCCGACCACACAGAGCCCCATGAATACGATGTGAAAGCAGAATAGAATGAGGAGTGAAGTTTGCTTGGTGCCCAGCTCCTCCTCGGGAGCTGAGACGAGGGCCGGCCACAGATCCTCTCAGCCATGTGCTGTGCTTCCCTTGAATCCCAGATGCGAGTTTTGGACAAGCTGATGGTTGAGCGACTCTCCGCGGAGAGGACGGAGTGCCTGACCCGCCTGCAGCAGCACTCGGACGCAGAGAAGTGCGAGGGAGAGAGACGGCAGGTAAAGACAGGACCTGCCTGTCCTCAGCTGATAGTCGACCACACATACCCTCTGCGCTGAGTCAGACCTGTTGTTGAAAACCCAGAGTCTGGACTCTGTAAGAGTATTTGCATTACATAGCATATCGCTTTTATAACCCCAGAGTGCAGCTAAGAGGAAAGAGCCTGTAGTTCTGTTTCTGTCTGTGGCTGAATATGCTGGGAGACTGTCATCTTTGCCTGGAGCTGAGTCTGAGGATGGTGCTTTGTTGGGTCTTGTTATTGGACAAGACATAGCTCCTGCCCTCCGGGAGTTTATGTCACCAGCACAGACCTGACGTAAGGACACATGAGTGTTTGAGAACTTATGTTTCTTCTTCTTCTTTTTTATTTTCTGAGACGTAGTCTCACTTTGTCATCCTGGGTAGAGTGCTGTGGCGTCATAGCTCATAGCAACCTCAAACTCTTGGGCTCAAGTGATTCTCTTGCCTCAGCCTCCCGAGTAGCTGAGCTATTTTTAAAGACTGGGTCTCTCTCTAGCTCAGGCTAGTCTTGAACGCGTGAGCTCAGGCAATCCCCCCGTCTTGGCCTCCCAGAGGACTGGGATTACCGGCGTGAGCCACCATGCCCAGCCAATGTATACTTCTTGGTCAGGAAGATGTGGCTCTGGGTGGCTGAGTTTAAGGCTGCTCTACATTTCCAAATGAAGATTAAGGACAGCTCTCTGCTGGGCGCCTGTTGGGGCCTATGAGAGGGTGGACAATCCACAATTGGGGGGTTTGTCAAGAAGATGTCCTCAAAGGCTCAGGCTTATAATCCCAGCACTCTGGGAGGTGAAGGCAAGTAGATCTCTTGAACTCAGGAGTTTGAGAGTAGCCTGAGCAAGAATGAGACCACACCTCTACCCAAAGTAGAAGAACTAGTGGGGCGTTGTGTGGGGCACCTGGAGTCCCAGCTACTTGGGAGGCCAAGACTGGAGAATCTCTTGATCCCAGAAGTTTGAGGTTGCTGTGAGCTATGATGCCACAGCACTCTACTGAGGGCGACAGAGTAAGACTCTGTCTCCAAAAGAAAGTATATATATGTGTGTGTGTGTGTGTACATATTCATATATAAAAATCCTCAACTATCAGAATTAAAAAGTCTATTTTTTATGATTTAATTTATAAATTGTGCATCAAATTCACTTGGTTCTTTTGTGTACTAATTTAGGTGTCTTTCTTTAGATGTCCTTGGTGGATGAATTAAAAACCTGGTGCATGTTAAAGATTCAGAGTCTAGAGCTGAAGCTTTCTGGGGATTCCAGGACCTCCAGGGCCAAATCCACACCATCTACCTGCGAATCATCTACAGGTAACCCACACACAGAGAGAGCCCTTCTGTTCAAAGGTGGCACAGCCTCCACACCTAGTTCTCTCTGCAGACGCACGTCAGATTGTAGCATATGCTCTGGAGAGGTGAACGTGTTACTCGCAGCTACGCACTCTGTCCCTACCCAACAATAGAGCGCTCTTATTGAAGTGCTCCAATGTACTTCAGTGAAGGAATAAAAGAACTGTTGACTGTGATGACACCACCTGTTACAGCGCCGATGCCGAGTGGATCCCACAGAGGGGGATGGCTCCTCTCCCCAGCAGGGCTCGCTGCCTTGCCTTTGGTGCCTCTTACCCTTTCTTCTCCCTAATCAGCCTTCTGCCTTTGTCCAACTCCACAAATCCTCATTAAGCAGCAGTTCAGTATGGAACATGTCACAGCAGTTACCAGAGGAATGCTTCAAACAGAGCTCTTTACATCAGCCATAGTGATCACACTCACTGGTGATTATTTTGAGAACGTTCAGAGCCTCCTCATTAGGCCCCAGTGGGGGATTTTGATACATTAAGTGTTTTGTGTTACCAGGTTATCTCTGGAACATGGTTTTAATTCTTTGTGCCAACATTGGGAAACACCTGGGCAAAGTTTTCATGCTAGGTCTAGTCATGAAGCTTGTCATGGAGCTCTGGCATGGGGAGTAGGCCCTCCTTTCCAAATTGGAGCTTGGGCCAAGGAGCTAGTGCACTGGACTAAGGTATGGAATGCAATTAGATACCCGTCCAGTTCTGCTTTGAGCTGCTTGGTGAACTATATCATCCCTAGGCATCAGGAAAGGGGCCCCAGAGCCTTCTCAGGTAGGTTGAGGTAGGATAAAGGAAAGCCAGCAGCGTTTTTGGCTTAGATGACACCTTGTGGTTAACACAGAATTCATGAAAGCCCTGCTAAACTAAAACAATAATCAGAGGAGATGACATGGAAGGGAGGGACAGAAAGGCAAGGGTGACCATGGGGGCTGAGAGGGGTTCCATATGCTGGGTGGCATTTGGGAACTCTGGGAATTTACAGAGTTCCCATAGCTCTCAGACACCGACCCCCAGCCATGTGGGTGTGTGAACACGGACTTGCTCTCATGTTTGTTTTCCTTCTCAAACCAGGTGTGGATCAATCAGTGGGGTCTGTAGGTCCAGCAGCAGCCTCTGACAGCTCCCCTCACGTGGTTAGGCCCAAGGAAAAGGGCCTCAACTCCACTGCTACCCACAGACTCCAGGAGGAACAGTCTTGCTCTGACTGCACAGGCTCCCGTCTGAGGAATGTCAAGATCCAGACAGCCTCGCCATCCTTGAATGAGCCAGCCAGATGTGATCAGGCTGGGCCCTGCGTCAACAGAGGCACCCAAACTAGGAAGTCTGGGAAAAGTGGACAGACAAGGCACCGGGCCCAGCTGCCAGCCGCAGCAGCAGGCCGTGAGCAGATGGGCCCTCATCCCAGAGATGCCTCCCAAGCTCTGGAGCTGACCCAGTATTTTTTTGAGGCTGTCTCTACTCAGATGGAAAAGTGGTATGAGAGGAAGATTGAAGAAGCACGAAGCCAAGCCAGTCAGAAAGCGCAACAGGACAAGGTTACACTGAAGGAGCACATTAAAAGTTTGGAAGAGGAACTGGCTAAACTGAGGACGAGGGTGCAGAAGGAGAATTAGCTCCAGAACGTGGAACAAGACAGGATTCTTGAGGGTTTTGGGTTTGCAACTGTAGGATAGCACACCCGAGAACTCAATAGTTGTGTGCATGGCAGCTGTGCCTGTAAGAGAGGGTCACTGATTTCTGAAATGCGCCAGGTACATGCCTCCTATGCCCTGAAGTTATTGAGGTTACTTCAACAATTAAACTGGAACCAGGGGGAACTTGCTTAGTTTCAGGTTTTGCTACAAACTCTGGACTCAGTTCAGGTTCATCTGAAATTCAAAAGCTCAGATTAAGCAAACGGCTCTATGAAACTGAATAATGTATAAGCCTAAACCCCTAAATTCAGGATATCTGAAGTAATGTAAGTCAAAAGTAAGAAAAGATCAGACCCCTTATGACCTCATGTAGTCATTCATGTAGTTTTGAACACATCTGCTCTTTCTGTCAGAAAGCTGTCACTCTGAAATGTGCCACACCCTCTTTCTCAAATTCATAATTATTAAAATACTGACATTTTAACCAGGTGCACACTTACCAGATTTTGAGGAGAAAGAGATTTTTCATGATGTCACAAATCCATTATATCTTAAAACTTTTTTGAAAAGTCAGTTCATTTAAATAGCAGATAATTTGCTAACAGCACTGGGAATGTTAGCAATGAGCTCCAATGAGAAAAGTTCAAATCATTTGATCATCATTTTTGTATTTTTCAGCCAAAAATTGATTTAAAGCAGATTAATTGGAAAAACATTCATGTTAACAGTTACCTGAAACTTCTATACCCTATTCCTAATCAAATCCAGTTATCTTAGAGTACCTTTCTGAATTTGATATTATTCATCTATATTTTATAGGGAAATAAGGCATTTCTTGAAAGTATTTCATTTTGAATTGAGTTCTGTCATTGAAGAACCTTGAAAGCTGTCCACGGCTTTGCAGTGAGTGCCGACATCAAGATAAATTACTCGGTAACTTGACTTAGGCCCCACTATTCCCCAGCCTCATGGAGCCTGGAAGACTTTACTTAGCTTCATAACTGAAATATAAACACAGCAAGTTGTAAAATATGTCGAAACTTTAGACAAACTTCTTGTCTCTTAGAATGTGGGATTATACTCATCTCCTCAAAAGCCCAGGTATGCATAGGTACTTTATTTCTATTTCTGTAAACACAGGAACCTAGTAACTATTGTCCATGATTGTGAATGAAATACTGTTCATTGAGCCAAAGAGAAAATAATGACTTCCTAATATTGGAATACCAAGAAAAACGGAAAGTATGCTTTTAGTCCCTTGGTCAAACTCTCAGTTTTAGGGTGATGATCCATGGATAGCATTCCAAAAAAGAAAACTAATTCCGTAGATGTATGTCATTGTTGCAGAGGGAGAATGTGGAATGGGTTTGATATTATCTTAAGCTGGTTTTCATATCTCTATGAGCCTATCTGGCTGGTCAGCCACTGTGTGGGCATAAGTCCTTTCCCAGAGACAATATTGAGTTGCTACTACTCGGGAATTTTCCTCTTCATTTCCTGTTTATTCCTAATGCAGAATCACAGAGCTGTAGAGCTGGATAGTTAATACGTTCAGCTTTATGAATCTGTTCCCAAACAGGATATCACTTCAGACTCTTTCCTCAGTATATATTTCAATTTATTGAGAGCTGCCTAATAGTAAAAGAAAAGAAGAAATCTTGAGAACTTCAGCAAGTCATGTTATTTTCATTTGTCAGAATATCTTCTGTTACCTCATGGTGTCCTTGACAAGAAATGTTGAAAATGAAAACAAATTTTGTATCAATTCTAGACCATAGAATGCATTGGTGGGAGTATTTGGTTTATACCTCAGGCAGCTTATCAGTGTGAACTAGATATTTTTGTCAAAATTCATAGTTATGCTTTGGGAGGCTGAGGCAGGAGGATAGTTGGAGACTAGTTTGGGCATTACCAAGACCCTATCTCTGCAAACAATAAATTGAGCTATATGTGATGGTGCACACCTGTAGTCCCAGCTATGTGGGAGGCTGAGGCAGGAGGATCTTGAGCTCAGGAGTTGGAGGCTGCAGTGAGGTACAATGATGCCACTGCACTCCAGTCTTGGCAACAGAGTGAGACGCTGACTCCAAAACAATACATACATACATAATACATAAAATTCACAAGGGAGAAACTAGAGAGAAATGAGAAGGGTCAAATGGACCTAGTCTGAGAGACTACGTGGATCTTATCTCTTGGAGGTTTGTGACATGGAAGAGAAAATCCATCGAGATAAATAGAACAGGGTCAGCCAGCCTCCTAACCCAGAAAGGGGGCAAAGTCTCAAGACCAATGCAATGCTTTTTTTTATTTTTTGGTTTAGCAAGCCTTGGTTGGGTTTGAACCTGCCACCCCCTGTGCACAGGGTGGGTGCTCTAACCATTGAGCTACGGGTACCCAGTCAATGCAATAGCTTTTTATCTTCAACAACTGTGTTTGATTTTGTTCCTTGGCATTGTCAAAACCTTAGCTACAGGTCAGTGTATATTTTTCCCTTTTAGCTATCTGCTAAAATAAATAAATTCCACAATTATACTTTTCCAAAGAATCAGAAGCACTAACATTTATAGGCTGTCATGTTTCAAACTGAAGCTGAAACTTTCAATAGCTATGGGAAAGATCATGTAAAATCCAGAAATGTATAATATTGCAGTGATTTTTCATAAAATTGTTAGTGCATTATTGCATTGAGTATACTAAATATCTTTGATAGACTAAATGTACTAGTTCCAATCTTACTTTTGACTTTGGGACCCCAAAATAAAGAAGTGGCATGTTGTCATCTGTTTAATATTTTTACCATCTTGAATTTGTGTCTCC
The DNA here is from genome assembly GCA_963574655.1 of Perodicticus potto. Lineage (NCBI taxonomy): Eukaryota > Metazoa > Chordata > Mammalia > Primates > Lorisidae > Perodicticus > Perodicticus potto. The sequence continues at coordinate 20,812 of CAUYRH010087220.1, forward strand.
TTAAAGTATTGAACATTGTTCTCTAAACTATGGGTCTTAAATTCCTTATTAAAAAGATGAAAGGGCTTGGCACCGGTAGCTCAAACAGCTAAGGTGCCAGACACATACACCAGAGCTTACAGGTTTGAATACAGCCCGGCCCCACCAAACAACAATGACATCTACAACCAAAACATAGCCAGGCATTGTGGCAGGTGCCTGTAGTCCCCGCTACTTAGGAGGCCGAGGTAAGAGAATCGCTTAAGCCCAGGAGTTGGAGGTTGCCGTGAGCTGTGATGCCACAGGACTCTACCCAGGGTGACATAGTGAGACTCTGTCTCAAAATAATAAAATAATAATAATAATCATTAAAAAAAGATGAAAGTGTGACTCGATGCCCGTAGCACAGTGGTTATGGCACCAGCCACATACACTGAGGCTGGTGGGCTTAAACCCAGCCCGGGCCAGCTAAACGATGACAACTGCAACAAAAAGAAAAATAGCCGGGCGTTGTGGCGGGTGCCTGTAGTCCCAGCTATTCAGGAGGCTGAGGTAAGATAATCACTTAAGCCCAAGCTTTAGAGGTTGCTGTGAGCTGTGACGCCACGGCACTCTGTCCAGGGTGACAGCTTGAGGCTCTGTCTCAAAAAAAAAAAAGACGAAAGTGTGAATACTGTGTTTAGTCTGTGATTTCATGTGTTGTGGTTGATCAAATTTTGTGGCCCCTGAAAAGGTGCCTTCTTCCAGATACACTTCACTTTGTGTCTAGAAAAGTAGAATTGAGAGCAGGGGTGTCCAACGGCCACATGTGGTCCAGGATGGCTGTGAATGTGGCCCAACACAAAATTATACACTTACAACATGAGGATTTTGGTGATTTTCTTTGATTGAACTCAATTGTGCAGTTTTCAAGGTGAACTTTATAGACAACTGTCTTGTCTCAATGTTATGTAAAATAAACACACGTGACACTCTCATTATTTCTACACTTGAGTAGCTTCAGTTTTACGCTGTGTGCACCTTCCAGCGTGTTCTCTTCCAAGCACATTTGACTTGACACCATCAGACAGGGTACGTTCATGGTAACTTGGTGAGGCAGTGATTGTCAATATTTCAACCTACCATTGCAACATGAGGCTTTGATGTTATTTAGCAGGCAGGTGAGTTTTCTTACTTCATTACTAAGGTACTTCCACACCTCAGAGGGCACACTACCCACTATGCTTTACAGTCAGCTTCTGCCTCACCCTGCACCAGCACCTGAGATGGAGAAGGGCCTAAACTTTGCTTTCAATTTTCATAATAAAAGTAAATGTAGGCTTGGCGCCTGTAGCTTAGTGGCTAGGGTGCCAGCCACATACAGCTGGCAGGTTCAAACCCAGCCCAGGCCCACCAAACAACAAAGACAACTACAACCAAAACATAGCCGGGCGCTATGGCAGGCACCTGTAGTCCCAGCTACTTGGGAGGCTGAGGAAAGAGAATCGCTTAAGCCCAGGAGTTGGAGGTTGCTGAGCTGTGACACCACGGCACTCTACTCAGGGCAATAGCTTGTGGCTCTGTTTAAAAAAAAAACAAAAACTATTTACTGATGGTGAGCTTATTAAGCAATGTATGGAAAGGACAGTAGATATAATTTGTCCTTAAAAAAAGGAGATATTTCTAAAATCAGTTTGTCTCACCAGGCTATAACCAGGCAAACTGAAGAAATTGGAAATCTCTCAAAAGCAGTTTGAGGAGTAAAACTGCTAATTTTAAATTGTATGCTTTGGCAGGGATGACAGCACTGATGCTACAAATATGGCTCAACTTGCCATTTTTATTAGAGGTAATGACAAAAATAAGTCACTGGCTTCTTTGGTGCATTCAAAGATACAACTAAATCAAGGGATTTATATAAAGCAGCAAAAAAAAAACACATTAAAATTATTTTCTTTGTAAAAAAAATGATTTTGTCTTTTCTCAACATATTAGCTATAGTTACTAACAGAGACTTGTAAAATTAATAAGATATGATGCAGTTTGTGCCCAAAACATGTTTGAAGTGTCATTGCATAGTATATCAAGAAAATTTATGCACTAAACCTTTAAAAATGGATAACGACATGCAAGTCTTCATCAAGACTATGGATTTCCTAAGGGCTAAGGGATCAGGAATTCCTTAAAAGTGTCAAAGCTGACTCTGACACTATCATTCACTTTGCCAAAGTAAGATGGCTAAGTTGAAGCCAAATGTTAAAAGGATTTTATGATTTGTGACATTTTATCAAGTTGTTAGTGGTTAAAGAACTCCAAATTGCCAGAACTTGATGATGAAAACTAGCTTACAGATTTAGCATTTTAGTGTATTTAATTGCTTATTTAAATGAGGTAATTAACCATGCATCTTCAAGGTGAAAACCAACTTACTAATACAATGTTTGAAACCATAACAGCATTCCAAATGAAATTGAAATTATGACAAACTCAAATTAAGGCAAACAATTTTATGCATTTTGACATTGGCTAAACACAATGATAGGAACAGAGAAAAATGTGCAGACTTGCTTTTCAAATTGATAGAAGATTTTGAAAACATTTCAAGATTTGTGGCAAAGTAATATTTTGGTGCATTCGTGACTCCATTGGCAGTTGACAGAAATATGTTACTCACTAATTTTTAAACAATGCATAGAGCTGCAAGCTGACATTCCAATATAAAGAAAAATTTGATTGGCTTGGCGCCTGAGGCTGAGGTGGCTAAGGCGCCAGCCACATACACTGGAGTTGGCGGGTTCGAATCCAGCCCAGGCCCGCCAAACAACGACAACTACAACCCAAAAATAATCGAGTGTTGTAGCAGGCGCCTGCAATCCCAGCTACTTGGGTGACTGAGGCAAGAGAATCGCTTAAACCCACGAGTTGGAGGTTGTTATGAGCTATGACGCCACAGCACTCTACCCAGGGTGACAGCTTGAGACTGTCTCAAAAAAAAGGGCGGTGTTTGTGGCTCAGTGAGTAGGGTACCAGCCCCATATACTGAGGGTGGCGGGTTCAAACCTGGCCCCGGCCAAACTGCAACAAAAAAATAGTCAAGTGTTGTGATGGGCACTTGTAGTTCCAGCTACTTGGGAGGCTGAGGCAAGAGAATCGCCTAAGCCCAAAAGCTGGAGTTTGCTGTGAGCTGTGTGACGCCACGGCACTCTACCCAGGGCGATAAAGTGAGACTCTGTCTCTATATAAAAAAAAAAAGAAAGAAAAGAAAAATTACGTGTCTCTTTATTAAACTTTGATAGGTCCTATCTTACCAGAGACTGATATCCCTCACTTCACAGTCATGCTTTATTCATGTTATTGCTTTTTGACAGCACCTACATTTGTGAGCAACTATTTTCAAGAATGAAGCACACTGGGTGTTGCCTGTGGCTCAAAGGAGTAGGGCACTGGCCCCATATGCGAGGGTGGTGGGTTCAAACCCAGCCCCGGCCAAAAACTGCAAGAAAAAAAGAATGAAGAACATTAAAATTAAATTAGAACCAAAATATGATGAGCACCTTGAGAACTGAGAATTGCAACTATTGCCATTGAATTGTTAATGGGGTGAGATAAGGACCCTGGACTCAAATTAGAAGTCTTTATAGGCTCGGGCGCCTGTGGCTCAATGGGCTAAGGCGCCAGCCACATACACCTGAGCTGGCGGGTTCGAATCCAGCCTGGGCCGCCAAACAATGACAGCTGCAACCAAAAAATGGCCTGGCGTTGTGGCGGGCGCCTGTAGACCCAGCTACTTGGGAGGCGGAGGCAGGAGACTCGCCAAGCCCAGGAATTGGAGGTTGCTGTGAGTTGTGATGCTACGGCACTCTATCCAGGGTGACAGCTTGAGGCTCTGTCTCAAAAAAAAAAGAAGTCTTTATAATAAACTGCAGGGCTGTCTCAGCAAAGTCTAAGGTAGACCAAGTGAGAGAGCACTGAGGGGTCTGAACTCGGGGTTTTTATAGTCTCAAAGTAGGCAACGGAAACAAAAAGCAAGCGTGGGGTCACAATGACCCCTTTTTTTCAGAAGCAAACCTTGCAATTCAGTGGATAGATAACAATTTAGCAGCTAAATAACATAAAGGTCACATAAAGCAGATCTGGCAATTAGCGAATAAGTAAAACAATTTGGCATAGCACTTAGCTTGTTAACTCCCATCAAGACGGCACTTGGCTTGTTAGCGCTTGTCTCGTTCCGGCCCATCTAATAAGAGTGATGGTGCTCGGCATCACTTCCTTTACCTCTTTTTCTCATTCCTCCTAAGCCCTCTGGTCTTGTGGGAGGGAGGCTGTCAAGAGGCTGCCGGCATCCATCTCAGAACCAGATATTGATGCACTGGTCTCTGATAAAATGTCAACTACTCCACTAGTTTTTTTTTTTAAATATACTCCACTAGTTTTACATTGCCCACTTTTCTTTCACTCTTGTAATAAAAAATATTTTTAAAAATCAAAGATGTTTTGTTACTTAAATGTGTACATTTTCTATATTAGCAATCACAAACTTGGGACCAGCTCAATGACTAAGACTCTCTGAATGGATGGTACATACTTAGAATTATTTTTTGAGAGAGTCTATGTCATCCTCTGTAGAGTGCAATAATGTCACAGCTCACAGCAACCTCAAACACTCGGGCTTAAACAATTCTCTTATCTCAGCTTCCAAGTAGCTGGGACTATAGGCTCCCACCACACATACTTAGAATTATGATGTCAGGACTTTTTTGCTTATCTATGGTGGCAGATATCACAGAAATTATGCACAGACTTTTTCTTTTGCTCATTGGCTTTTCTTTTTTTTAATCAAAATGTCAGTTTATTAACATGTGGTGAAATGAACGAGACAGCCAAGGGGGTTGGACATTCATGCCATGTATCACAAGAACTATATGAGAAGCCATCGATGTGATAATTACACAAGTCATTTTGAAGAGCAAAAATTTTTAATTTCAATGAAGTCCAGATTATCAGTTTTTTCTTTTGTGGTTCATGCTTTTTTTTTTTTTTGCTTTCATAGCATGTTTATTTATTTAATTGCTTTTTATTAAATTATAACTTTGTACATTGATGCATTTATGGGGGTCAGGGTACTGCTTCAATAAACAATGTGAAATGTTTACATTGAACTAAATAACACATCCATCACAATTATACTCATTTCTTAATTTTTTTTTTTTGCAGTTTTTGGCAGGGGCCATGTTTGAACCCACCACCTCCAGCATATGGGGCCAGTGCCCTACTCCTTGAGCCACAGGCTTCCCCCTATACCCATTTCTTAATACTTTTGAAATGTACATTGCATCATGCACATTAGGTGAGGTCGCCCCCGAATACCCTCCCTCCTTCCATATCCCTCCTTCCCTTCACTCACTCTCTCTTCTTCCCTTCTACTTTTTGGACTACAGTTTATGTTCTGCACGTAGTCATGTTTGGACTATAGTTGTTTTGCAGTAATGTTTTGCCATAGTGTGTAGGTGGTTATATATTGATTTCATAGTAGCATTGAGTACATTGGATACTTTTTTTTTACTAAGAATATGCTCCAGCTCCATCCACATAAACATAAAAGTGTGAAGTCTCCTTTTTTATGGCTGCATAGTATTCCACAGTGTACATATAACACAATTTGTTCATCCATTCATGGGTCCATGGGCACTTGGGCTATTTCCATGTCTTGGCTATTATGAATTGTGCTGCAATAAACATTCTGGTGCAAATGTCTTTATTGTAAAACAATGTTTGATCATCTGGGTATATACCTAGTAGAGGAATTGCAGGATCGAATGGTAGGTCTACTTTTAGTTCCTTAAGTGTTCTCCAAACTTCTTTCCAAAAAGGTGGTATTAGCTTGCATTTGCACCAGCAGTGTAGAAGCATTCCCTTCTCTCCACATCCTCGCCAACAACTGTAGTTTGGGGATTTTGTGATGTGGGCTAATCTTACCGGAGTTAGATGATCTCAAAGTAGTTTTTTTTGGTAGAGACCAGAGTCTCGTTTTATCGCCCTCGGTAGACTGCTGTGGCGTCACACAGCTCACAGCAACCTCCAACTCCTGGGCTTAGGCGATTCTTTTGCCACAGCCTCCCGAGTAGCTGGGACTACTGGCACCTGTCAAAATGCCCAGCTATTTTTTTTTTTTTTGTGGTTGCAGTTTGGCCAGGGCCGAGTTTGAACCCGCCATCCTCGGTATATGGGGCCAGCGCCCTACTGACTGAGCCACAGACGCCATCCTCAAAGTAGTTTTGATTTGCATTTCTCTGATGAGTAAGGATGATGAGCATTTTTTCATGGGTTTATAGGCCCTGTGCCTGTCTTCATCAGAGAAGTTTCTGTTCAAGTCTCTTGCCCACATAGAAATAGTTATTTATTCTTATTGATTAGTTTGAGTTCTCTGTAGATTCTAGTTATCAGACCTTTGTCGGAAGCATAACCTGCTCATCAGCTTTTGTTAGTGTTTGTGTATTTCATGTGTGGCCCAAGGCAACTCTTCTTCCAGTGTGACCCAAAGAAGCCAAAGGGAGGGACACTTCTGATTTACAGTAAATACATTTGCTTTAAAGTTGAGGTCAGGTGCACTGCATCAAAATAAAACTGCTATAATGTGGCCAGCTTTCTTGGAACAAGCTTATATAAATGTTTAAACTGTTGACCATTTGGAAAATACTGCACAAAGGGGAAGGACACTACATCATTTGTAATAGTTAAATGATATGCAAAGCTGAGTTAACATTATGTTATAATTATACTTTTAATTATTATTATAATACCTTTTGACTAATATATTTTAAGGGGAAATACTTTCCTTTTAAGTCAAATAACTGCATAGATATAAACTTAAATCCATGAGACATAGCATCGCAGTTTAATACAAATAGGGAGTGGGTGGAAAGTTACTTTTTTTTTTTTGAGACAGTCTTACTTTATCGCCCTCAGTAAAGTGCTGTGACATCAATAGCTCACAGCAACCTCAAACTCTTGGGCTCAAGTGATCCTCCTGCCCACAGCTCAGGCAATGCACCTGCCTCTTGCCTCCCAGAGTGCTAGGATTACAAGTGTAAGTCTGGCAACTTATTCTTTTCAATAAACAAAAATAATAAATTTAATGTAATCCTAATATAAATTTTGAAACGCCTGCCTCAAGCAAGGAAACAGCTTGTGGCGATTTCTAGTTGGCAGAGTGACAATTTGCTTTTGATCTTGTTTGGCCTTTATTCAACATAACCTGATTTTTTCTTTCTTTCTTTTTTTTTTTTTTTGCTGTTTTTGGCCAGGGCTGGGCTTAAGCACCCCACTCCTTTGAACCAACTTGATTGCATATTTTAAAGGTGCGAGAATCACACAGGGACAATTAATATGTTATAAACAGCTTTAGCCACTTCTCTTATGCCATTAAGCTTTTGTACTTCAATGTGAAAGGATTTATTGTAGTTCAAACAAACCGAGCAAACATCTGAATATTAAACTTTAGGAACAAAAGTTTAACATTCATGTATCAAATGTTTCACCAGCAGCTTTATTCTGGCCAACATCTTAATGACTGTGGATTCCACACCTGAGAAGAAATTGCTAAATCTTCTCTTAGTAAGACTTCAGAAGGATAATCAAAGCATGTAAATGAACAAAATAAATTGTAGAAACATGTCCATGCATCACAGTAATTTTAGCCTCTGGAAGATAATTCAATTGTGTTACCAAAAAACCCCAACTTGGGGCTTGGCGCCTGTGGCTCAACGGGCTAAGGTGCCAGCCACATACATCTGAGCTGGCAGGTTCGAATCCAGCCCGGGCCTGCCACACAACAATGACGGCTGCAACCAAAGAAAAAATGGCCGGGCATTGTGGCGGGCGCCTGTAGTCCCAGCTACTTGGGAGGCGGAGGCAGGAGACTCGCTTGAGCCCAGGAATTGGAGGTTGCTGTGAGCTGTGATGCCATGACACTCTA
>CAUYRH010087226.1:0-19238 GCA_963574655.1 Perodicticus potto
TGAGAAAGTCTCTTGAATGTTATCACAATCAGGTTGATGAAAATATCTCTGATTGTATCTGAAGCCCATACACTGTACCCCATGACTGAATTATTGTACACAAATATGATTTAATAAAAAAGAAAAGATAAAAAAAAAAAACCTCACTTTTACATTAAGTTTTTTTTATATTCACAAACAACTTTTTACTCTGTGATCTTTTGATAACCTTTTATTTTTTATCATTGTCTTAACTTTGAAAGGTCAAAAAATTGGTCTTATTTTCTTTTTTCATTATAACAATCTTTGTAGTTCTATAAAAATATAAATGATATTATTCAAAAAAAATATTTTAAACATCTCAAAATTTGTATAGAACCATGAAAGACCCCAGAGACCTAAAGCACTTTTGACCAGAAAATTAAGCTGGAGGCATCACAATACCAGACTTCAAAATATACTGCAAAGCTGGGATAAAGTCAGACATGAAGGCCAGTGTAAGAGAATAGATAACACATAAATCAATGCACATATCTACATCTAACTTATTTTTGACAGAGGTACAAGAAACACTTATAGGGGAAAAAGACAATCTCTTCAATATATGATTCTGGGAAAATTTTATTTCCATATATGGAAGAATGAAATTAGACATCCATCTCCCACTCCATACAAAAGCTAATCAAAATGGATCAAAGACTTAAATGTAGGAACCAAAACTATATAACTACTAGAAGACAACCTAGGGTAAATGCTGCAGGACATTGATCTCGGAAAAGACCGTATGAATACAACCCGAAAAGCATAGGCAGCAAAAGCAAATAGGAATATATCAAACGAAAAACCATCTTCATAGCAAAGGAAACAATCAATAGAGGGAAAAGACAACCTACAAAATGAGATAAAATATTTGTAAATTATTCCTTCAACAGAGTGTTAATACACAGAATAAAAAACAAACTCAGCGTCACGAATCACCAGAGATTTCTGGTGACAATGAAAACCACAATGTGGCATCTTCTCATCTCATTTGGGATGGTGAGTGTCAAAATACAAAAACACTCATGGACCTGTGGAAGTAAAACTCAACTGAAATCAAGCAGGTGAGAGGAGAACAGGTGAAATCACACCTCATGGGTGCAATGCACACTATCTGGGTGATTAAGATATCGATCATTTTGACTCAAACTGCACAAAAGCAAATCATTAATCAAAACATTTGTACCACTGTAACATTCTGAAATAATAAAAAAATAATAATAAGTGCTGGCAAGGATGTGCTAAAAAGGAAATTCTGATGAACTGTTGGTAGGAATGTGCACTAGTACAGTCACATGGAAACTGTACTAGTATGGAAGGTCTTCAAGTAACTGCAAACAGAACTACCGTAGGATCCAACAATCCCACTACTGGGCATTTATGGGAAGGAAAGGAAATCAGCATATCAAAGAGACATCTGCACTCCTACATGACTCCAGCATTATTTATCATAACCAAGATATGGAATCAACCTAGGTGTCCAACGACAGATGAACTGATAAAGAAAGTGTGGATTATGTACACAATGGAATACTATTCAGCCATTAAAAATGAATTTCTGTTATTTATGGCACTATGGATGGAACTGGGAACATAACTGAAATGAATAAGCCTGGGACAGAAAGAGAACCAAATGTTCTCACTCATATGTAGAAGTTAAAATTAAGGTTGATCTCATAGAAGGGTTATGAATTTTAAGGGCAATGTTTAAGGCTTGCTACTGAACATCTTGTTATGCAGGAATAAAACCTCTTCATCACGGCAGTTCTGCTTCAAACTTTGCTGTTCTTGTCATTCAACATGTTGTTTTCCTACGCTTATATTTAGGCTCAGGGAAAGTCGCCTTATAATAATTCACTAGCTCAAATTAAAAAAACACCCTCAGAGACAGTAGTTTCACTGGATTTTTTTAAATCGAAAATAAACTACGAAATAAAAATCGTTTAATATTTCCTTTGCTTTGAGTAAAGGTGTTTAATAATGCATAGTTTCTCTAAGAATAAATATAAAATTATTAAGAGTTTGATTATTTCCATATAAGAACTTCATCCTACTTCATTTATCACATTAGTTTCTTTTCTAAAAACGGGAGAAATAAATTCTATTTCCTAACCACATTTGACATATAAACACAGAAATATCAGAGAATACATTCTTTTTACAATCAAGCAATTGAACAGATTTAGAAAAATAATGGAAATCATCAACTTAAATTTAGAAATCTTCCTTTTACTAAGGTTTCAGAATCATAGGGGAAAATGAAGGGAACTACTGCCTAAATTCTGTGATAAATGATATGCCATTTTTGGCAGAGCAATTTGTATTGCTCATTAAGTCCCTAATATATGGCTTTTATATGCAATTACTCACTGGTTAAGAAACAATCAATGAGAGCATTACCTACCAATTAGTGCTCTTTCTCATTAAATATTTAATTGCTCAATGGAACTAAATATCACAAGTTCTTCCATTAATGAAAGATGAAAGATAAAACATCCTATCTAGTGAAATGTCATTTGGTTGCACCCAAATTGCTTTCTTTTTATTTTTCAATGATCTACGTAACTCTTTTCATTAAATGGCTAGCCTATGGTATTTTTGTAACAATCTTATAAGATACTCTTTGGGAATGATCACAGAAGTGTTAAAATTTACTTTGAGTAGTCACCAATTTTCACATGAAATTTGTGATTCCAGAACCACATTCCTCAATACAATATAAATCTGAGTTCCCACAGAAACCTACATTTGATTCCAATCACTTCATGAGAAAAAAAAATAAATGTTATAGTAGTAGCTACTCCTGACTATCTAAAAAAGAAGAGTTATAGAGGGAAATTTACGTACATGAAGAGTGGGTAGCAAAATTTTTCTCTAAAGAGAAAATATTTTTGTCTTTACAAACTTCACATTCTGTCACACTTAGTTCAGCTATTGTTGTGCCGAAGTTATTACAAACACTAGGTAAGGAAATGTACATGACTATTTCCTTTACAAATTTACTTACAAAAACAGGTTGCTGGCTGGACTTAGTCTGAGGGCTTTAGATTGCCTGTCCATGGCACAGGATATAAAAAAAAAAATTAATTCCTCCCTTTCATGTATTCATTTACTAATTCATTTGACAAACTTTTGATAAGATGAAAAACAACTAGAACTTGTGAGTAAGGTGAGAGGACAAGAGGTGATTTTTATTGTTTTGAGTGAATCAGCCCAGGTGCCTTGTTGTAAATACAATATAAAGAGGCATAAGTGGAGGCAGGGGGAGGTTATAATAACTATTACAACAATCTGGGCAAGGTGTCATGGTGGGTACAGAGCAGTAGCTGCAAGGTGGTGAAAGTTATAAAATAACTTTATTTAATAACGTGAGTTTCTGAGAATGGGATCCGAAATCACTGACTACTATATTTACATTAGAAACATGTAGGTGCATTGTTTTTGAAATTGTCTTGTATTACACAAATAGTATTTTCAAGATGTTGAAGGTATTTTGATTTACATGTATCTATGTTAACGATTCCAAATAACAGACAAATACCCTAACATTTACAAATATATAAGCATATTATGTATTTTATTGGAATTAGGCCTGAAAATAATCCTGGGCACAGTCTTTTCAGAGTATGAGGAAAGGGACAAGGAAAAAGTTTTCTTAACAGGTCTACCTTTAGATCCCTAAGTGTTCTCCAAACTTCTTTCTAGAAGGGATGTATTAGCTTGCATTGCAATCAGCAGTGCAGAAGTGTGCCTTTTTCTCCACATCCACGCCCACATCTGTAGTTTTGGGATTTGTCTTGTGGGCTACTCTTACTGGAGTCAGGTAAGATCTTAAAGTGGTTTTGATTTGCAGTTCTCTGATGATTAACGATGATGAGCATTTTTTTCATGTGTCTGTAAGCCATGTGCCTGTCTTCTTCACAGAAGCTTCTGTTCAAGTCTCTTGCCCACAATGAAATGGGATCACTTGTTCTTTTCTTATTAATAAGTTTGAGTTCTCTGTGGATTCTGAATATCAAACCTTTTTCAGAAACATAATCTGCAAATATCTTTTCCATTCTGAGGGCTGTCTGCTTATTTTACTTACTGTGTTCTTGGCTGTGCAGATGTTTTTTTGTTTGATCAGAACCCAGTAATGTATATTTGGTGTTGCTTCAATTGCCCAGGGGGTTCCTCCTCATAATGTTTTCCCTCAGGCTAATTTCTTCAAGTGTTTCCCCTGCACTCTGTCTAAGAATCTTTATAGATAGTTTCATGTCTTAAGTTTAAATCTTTTATCCAGAGAGAGTCAATTTTGTTAATGGTGAATGGAGGGTTCAGTTTCAGTCCATCTCCAAGTCACCAGCCAACTCACCCAGCACCATTTGTTACATAGGGAATCTTTCCCCCAATTTATGTTTTTGATAGACTTATAAAAGAGAAAATTATTAATGTCTGGGTTCATCTCTTCATTCTCTATTCTTTTCCATATATCTACCTCTCTATTTTTGTGTCAGTACCATGCTGTTTTGATCACTATTGATTTATAGTATAGTCTGAAGTCCAGTAGCATGATTCCTCCTGATTTGTTTTTATTTCTGAGTAGTGTCTTAGCTCTTCAAAGTTTTTTCTGATTCCAAAGTACTATTCTTTCCAGATCTTTAAAGTATGACAGTGGTGCTTTACTAGGGATTGCATTGAATTTGTGCATTGCTTTGGGTAGTATAGACATTTTAAAAATGTTGATTATTCCCAGCCATGAGCATGGTATGTTTTTCTATTTGTTAACATCTTCAGCTATTTCTTTTCTCAGAGTTTCATAGTTCTCTTTATAGAAATCTTCCACATTCTTTGTTAGGTAAATTTCCAAATATTTCATCTTCTTTGGTACTACTGTAAAAGGAATAGAGTTTCTTAAACTGATAGAAGCCATCTACAGCAAACCCACAACTAATATCATATTGAATGGAGTAAAATTGAACACATTTCTCCTCAGATAGGGAACTAGGCAAGGATGACCACTGTCTTCACTGCTACTTACCATTGTAATGGAAGTGTTAGCCATGGCACTCAGGCAAGAGAAGGCAATCAAGGGCATCCAAATGGGGTCTGAGGAGATCAAACTTTTACTCTTCGCAGAGGGTATTATTTTATTTCTGGAAAATCCTAGGGAGTCAACTACAGAACTTTTAGAAGTGATCAAAGAATACATCAGCATCTCAGCATACAAAATCAATACTCACAAATCAGTAGCTTTTATATATACCGACAATAGTCAAACCATTAGAGTAAGAGAGAGCCCCTGCTGACTCCTTGAACTCTGAGACCTTCCCACTGTAAGACAGTGATTATTTTATTTTAAACCACTAAATTTGTGATGATTTGTTTTGGCAGCAATGGGAAAGAAATATAGTGCTAAACAAAAACTTAAATTATATTTTGATATATTCTACTAGCAAAAAATTTTGAGGGGAGAGAACCATATTTTATAATAGAGCACCACAGAGCCCAGAGGGGAACTGTGGGTCTATTTTCTCTCAAAGGTCTCTACTCAGAGAAAATATTAAGTACCAGTGGTGAGGTCCGAGTGCTAACTAAGAAGTCCCAGAATGGCTAAACTCTCATGAGTTCTTAGCTTCCGAACACTTCTCCTTCTCTTTTATCTATACCTCTGAAGAGTGTGCTCTGTACTTCTTAAGTACGAATGAATATTTTGATTTGCTCGTCACTTGACAACCTTGTGGTTCACCTTTGCCACTAGATTGCAATTTATTTTATACCCATTAACAACAAACTCCATATTTAATATAAGATACATACAATTTATTATAACATTTCCATTATTACTTTTTCCCCTATTGGGAGCCTCATAAGAAAACACTTTTAAAATATACATTTTATGAGAATCACAGAAAGGGTTATTTTTGAGCCTTTTATATCATAAAAGGAAGCACAAAAGAATTTAATTACTCTGTGATTTTTACAGGAAACATTTTATGTATTTATTATAATATTGACCATAATCTCAAAGTGTACTGACCCATAGTGACTGGGGGTTTTATAGAGGATGCCATTCACTTCAATTCTTCATATCCCTACATTAAATAGCACAGATTTTAAAAGAAACAAGCCTTTATATCAAAACAGCTTTTTACCTCTCCAATCTTATCATAAGTGTGAGTTAAAATGTTAGAAAATAACTCAGCGTGAGACCATGAAACAGCAGTTCTGCTTCAATTTGTCTTCTGCATTGAGCAGTAGGGTTATTCGCATAAACGCCCCACAGTTTAACAAAAGCTAAACCAAGTCAGTAAGGTGAGAAGGTCCACAGCTATCTAAACCACCTGATTCACGTTTTTACATACAACTTTAAATATTATATGTGTAGTATTGTGAACATTACATGCAGTGATTTCTAAGTAAATGCAAAACAATGAATCTTCATATAAATTATTAACCTGCATAGCATCAGATGGTTGGCACAATTATTTTACTTTATCATATGAATTATCAAAATATTTTAAAATGTGAACTATAATAAAATTCTAGTGGTGAAAAGAAATGCTACATTATGAAAAAACTTATCTAATGATACATTAATATTCTTATTAATAAAATAGATTACCTTCAATGTATCTATAAATTGTTTAACAGTTACAATTATGTATTAAGTATAATTATTGCTGTTTTGATAATGGTAACAATACTATAATATTTCCAGTTAACATTTAATTTCCAATTACCATAATATTGAGGGATGAACAACTGCCAAATACATGTTTCTAATTAATTTATATCTACATTTTTATTCTATCTTTGTTTTCTAAAATACTTTCATTTAGGCTTAAGTAAAAACTAGAAAAGAGACATGATAATGTAGAAATAATTTTAGTTTGCTTATAATATTAGCAATATAACTAACAAGTTATATGGATTCTGATTTTCTCATATATCTGGAAGGTGTCTGGCAGTATAAACAAACTCCATTCAGCTTGGTTTAACTAGAGTTCACTTTCATAGTGAAGACACAGGCAAGAATTCTAACATCCAATTTTTTCTTTTTTTTTTTTAAGAGATGGGGATCTCGCTCTTGCTCAGGCTGGTCTCAAATTCCTGAGCTCAAGCAACCTTCCCGCATCTCCCAGAGTACTAGGATTACAGGCATGAGCCAGTGCACCCAGGGCCAAAACCCAATATTTTGCTGCTCTTTTGACAGCAGATGACTGGTATTAACGTTGCCAGGAAGCACATTATGAATGAGCACACATCTAATTCCTTTGGAATT
This sequence comes from Perodicticus potto, assembly GCA_963574655.1. NCBI lineage: Eukaryota > Metazoa > Chordata > Mammalia > Primates > Lorisidae > Perodicticus > Perodicticus potto. Next base: position 7,283 of record CAUYRH010087226.1, read on the forward strand.
TATTATTCATCCTATTTTTTCTTTTTCCTTTATTTACTTATGTTTATTGTGTTAGATCTATTTTGCCTCATTACTCTGCTAGTTGAGCATGTCAGCATGATTACAAAAGACACTTCATTTGTATCATTTGCTGTTTATATTCACAGCCACAGGTGGCACAGAAAACATCCCATAATTCATTTAAGAAGTTAATATGAAATAAACTTTATTAAAGATTACAGGAAAAATGTGAAAACAGAATAGGGACAATCTCCACTGTTTTACTACAATATTATTTCTCATTTGTGTTCACTCTTGTTTTCTACGTGTCATGTTTGTACTAGAGGAAAACTACAAAGGAAATAAATAACTAATTATTAGGCAGGAAAAAGGAGACAGTAAAAAATAGAGTCAAGTATGGGTGTTCTCTTGATACGTATTTTACTTTGCAACAAGCTGATCTTGTCTATTTTGTACATTCTCCAATACTGTTTTTTAATTCTGTGGATTGATTATAATAATTGAGCTTCCTGGGAGAACTTTAAAAAAAACTCTTGAGCACTTTGTGAAGTAGGCTGATTAGACAGAAAGTGCCATTATAGATACTAGAGAAAAGGATGGCAAGAATTTGCACAAACAAACAAATAAATAAATCTCCATGATAAGTTAAAATGGAGGAGCCTATGATAACTTTGAAATCAGTGTGAATTTTTTGCAAACTTTGAAAAATATTGTTCATATTCTACCGAATTAGAGCCCAAAATAAAGCGTGTGTAAAAGAACTTTTAATACATATGCAAATCTCAAATAAATTGGTCATGTCTAAACTGAATAGGGAAATCGTAATAATGGTAGCATTTGTAAGATATTTATATATTGTTTAAATTTGCATCCTTCATATTAATGCAGGATAACTGTCAGCCAGCTAACGAGTTTACATTTCTCCTATATGAGGACAAAAAACATTTATCCAAAGTAAATCCAGGAGACAAAATACAAAAAATATAAAAAAATAAATTATGGAATTAAAATTTATGTAAGATAGGACACATAAGTGAAATAAGTAATTCAGGGAATGGTAATGCTATTTAATTGTTTCTATAAAAGCTTGTAGTAGTGCAACATGGGAAGTAAATACACACTTCTATGGCTAAAGAGAAATTTATATTTCTCTTATATCCCTGTCTTACCCTGATTATGTTTTATCATTAATGTTTAGAATGTTACCATATTTTGACAATTTCCATTCCCGTTAAAATGCTTAAATACTATAAATTCTTTGTATCAGTCTCTATTATGGAGTCAAATAAATTCCATTTCTTTTAACAGTATTGATAGGGTAGAGTTAGGAAGAAACTCTAATCTCCATCTGAATGCACTTAACAAAGCAGATTATCCAGCTGTGGGCTTCTTGTGTGATAAATAAGAAACACTTCCTAAGAAATGAATCTATTTATAGTAACAACAAAAATAACAAATACATAGCAAAATGGTGATAATTTTAGTTAAGGAAAATCAAGAGCTTGACTAAAATATAAAATGCTTTTTAATGAAATATAGTTTTCTTATATTTAAGATGCTATTACTAATTAGGATAACATTAAAAGGATTATACAAAACACATAACCACCAAAAAATTTATAGGAATAACAGAGAGACTAGAGAATACAGGAGAAGAAATAATAAAGTAGTAAATAAAAAGTGGGGTTTTGTTTCATAAGCCATTAATATTTAACAATTTTAAGCACATATATGTGGTTAAATTTCTATGCAGAGGTATGATTTAGTTCTATTTCCATTTTTTCAAAAACAAAAAAGAAACTGACCAATATTACTAATAACATTACGTTAAATGTTTAAAATATCAATTTAAATATAAATATAATGAACAATCTGGTTCAAATATCTTTGTTGCCAAGTGAATTTTGGTCTTTTGGATATACACCTTGTAGAGGAATTGCAGCATCATACGGCAGGTCAACATTTAGATCCCTGAGTGTTCTCCAAACATCTTTCCAAAAGGGACGTACTAGCTTGCATTCCCACCAGCAGTGCAGAAGTGTTCCCTTTAATCCACATCCATGCCAGATTCTGTAGTATTGGGATTTTTTGATGTGGGCTACTCTGACTGGAATTAGATGATATCTCAAAGTGGTTTTGGTTTGCATTTTTCTGATGGTTAAAGATGATGAATATTTTTTCATTTGTCTGTAGACCGCTCACTTGTCTTCTTCAGAGAAGCGTCTGTTCATGTCTCTTGACCACAATGAAATGGGATCACTTGTTCTTTTCTTATTAATAAGTTTGAGTTCTCTGTGGATTCTGGTTAGTTGACTATTGTTGGAAATATACCCTGAAAAATTCCTCTCCCATTCTGAGGGATGTCTAGTTGCTTTACTTACTGTGTTCTTGGCAATGCAGAAACTTTTTAGTTTGATCAGATCCCAGTAATGTATTTTTGATGTTGCTTCAGTTGCCCGTAGGATCCTCCTTATAAAGTATTCTCCCAGCCAATTGTTTTAAGTGTTTCCCCTGCACTCTCTCCAAGAATTTTTATAGTTTCATGTCTTAAGTTTCAGTCCTTTAACCAGTGAGAGTCAACTGTTGTTAGAGGAGAAAGGTGTGGGTCCAGTTTCAGTCTTCTACAAATCGCCAGCCAATTCACCCAGCGCTATTTGTTAAATAGGGAATCTTTTCCTCAATTTATATTTTTGATAGGCTTATCAAAGATCAAATGACAATAAGTGTCTGGGTTCATCTCTTGGTTTTCAATTCTGTTCCATACATCTACCTCTCTATTTTTGTGCCAGAAATATGCTGTTTTGATCACTATAGATTTATACTGTGATCTGAAGTCTGGTAACATGATACCTCTTGATTTCTTTTTATTTCTTGGTTATTCACACTTACATATGAGTAATGTCTTGGCTGTTCACACTTTCATATGAGAGATGAATTACAACTATAGCCTAGGATGAAGGAGGGAAGGGGGGTGGTTCGATAGAGGGATGGTTAATGGTGGGACCATATCTATGGAGCATATTGCAAGGGTACAAGTCAAATCTATCAAATTTTGAACACGAATGTCTTAACACTGTGATTAAGTAAATGAAATAAAACTATGTTAATTAGTACGATGTAAGCACTCCGATTTGTACAAATAAACAACACATTGAATCCCACAAAGGCATAAATGTATTCATGATATACGTATATATGGCTTAATAAAGACAAAATGAAAGAAATAAATTTGAATGCAGTTAAGTGTATGTGTATATGTGTGTGTATACATATAGAATTTAAGAAATAGAAAGTCACTATGTGGCTGGTGGATGATTAAGAAGGGTGTTAAAAAGAAAAATAATTTCATAAAATTAATATTTCATAGCTTAAAATGTCAAATGAGTGGTTTTGGAACTTAATGATTCAAAATATCTTGAAGAATGAAGGGAAGGGAAGGAAAGAGAAGGGAAGGAGCAAAACAAAAAAATCAACAATTTAGGTAAAGAAAGAAACTTCTTGGATTTGATAAAGAGAATCTATACAAAACTCATCGTCTACACTCTGAGCTGACTGTCAACATCGACCTGTCTACATGTGGGTGAACTATTTTGTATATGTATTATGCTTAAACAAATTGTCTTTCTGAAGCTTATGTAAATTGCAGATTCATAAATTATGTGTGCGTGTGTAGTTGTTGTTTTAATTTTTGCAGTATTACTTAGGCAACAGCGTGCCAAGCAGCTGGAAAAAAACTAAAACAAGAAAACAAGACACATCAGTTTTGGAAAAAAAGAAAAAGCTAGACTCTGAAAGGACCTTGAGGTTATTAGCAACAGAAGCCTAAAACACCTTGAAAAAGCTAGCAGCAATGGTTTAAGGGAAAGTACAAAAAAAATTAAATCTGAAGGAAAAGAAACATTTAATATGTAGTAGTTAAGGAGAAAATACAAATGTAGCAAATAAATTTGGTGATCCAGCAGAGAGGATTTTCAGGGTGCTTGTCAAAGTAATACTCAACATTTTACTGTCTGTGAAAAATAGGACAGGGAGACAAATTCTAATGGAGACAGATTTCTTGAGTTCAAAAAGAAAAAAAAAAGTTTCTCATTCCAAGTCTCCAGGAAATATTTTAAATTAAGAACAGTTCTCAGCCTTAAGAAAATCTATATGAGTCTATACGATCTTTTGTGAATACATCACAGTCAGCTGCTTCAGGGATATTTGCAGTTGGGGCGGGGCGTGGGGTGGGGACGAGAACAGAAAACCCTCTAAGTATCTTACGGACATATCTTAATGGTCCTCTCTTTTAAGTCTTTTGAGAATCGTAAGGCTACTATTAGAGGGAATTTATACTGTCTTAAAATCATGTGAGAGTGGCTTTTGTGAGATAGAATAATAAATTGATACACCTAAATGTCAGCTGTACTTTTTAAGGCATTGTTTCACCTTTGACAGAAAGGGACAGAGACAGTAGTAATAACAAAGAGGACTCTGACTTATTAAATTATTAATATTCCTATCTCACCTAAGTAAGAAAGGTTCAGAGGTCTCTGCAGTACAGAGCTGTGTGAAGAAGTGGATGACAAAGACTCCCTCAAGGAAGAAGAAGGGAAGGGGAATTGGCGGAGCAGACAACAGAACCTGAGGCTGAAACGTCTGTCTAAGGAAATGCTGTATTAATACAAATCTATGCAATACCATCATTTCTACTAAGAATGTTTCACTTTACTGAGGAGTACACTTCATGCTAAACTTTTGCATGGTTTTATAATTATTCTTGGAAGACATTTCATCAAAACACCTTCAATATATCTGCTTTTTGCAATCCTTTGGTTCATAGTACTTTCAAAAAATTTTTTCAGTTCCAGGCATAATCTGCTGCAGTCAGAAACTCAAAGTTATTTTTTTTTTTTTGAGACAGAACCTCAAGCTGTCACCCTGGATTGAGTGCCGTGGCATCACAGCTCACAGCAACCTCCAATTCCTGGGCTCAAGCGAGTCTTTTGCCTTCGCCTCCCAAGTAGCTGGGACTACAGGCATCCGCCACAATGCCCGGCCATTGGAAATATAACTGTTATTCACAACCTATTCCATGCAGAAGGTAAAATAATGTGATAATTAAATAAACAGACCATGAAACTAAACTGCCTGGGCTCCCATTTCAGCCTTATACATTTTTAACTACCCAGAATCTTGATCAGTCTCCCAGTCACAAGCACACGTGTACATACAACCATACATAGGTCATGTATGATGGTGCCTGCAATGCTGTGGCTCACTTAAATCCACCCCTCCTTCTCCTACACCTAGCACAGTGATCTTAAAACCCTGATTTGATACTGTTGCACCCCACTTAAACCTCTCAATGCTTCCACTGTTCTCAGGATCAAGTATAAAACCCTTAAACACAGCATACTGTGGCCTTCACCTCCTGAGTCCCACCTCCCTCTCTGCCCTGATTACTTGTCACCCTACCCTACCCCCCACACTGTGAAAAACATATTACAGCCACAACCCACTTAGTTCCTCCAACAGATTATCTCCCCACTTCCAGATCTTTACCTGTCTTCTCTGCTCCTCTCTTTCTTGGGTTCAAACTCTTCACTAGTGTGATATTCAGGATCCAACCAAAATTCATGCAGGGACCAAGATCTAGAACTCACTAATTCAAATTTAGGACCAATTCCCAGGTTTCCCCAAACTGAGACTTTATCCATTCATTCACACTAAAAATGCTGTTCACTACCTAAGTGTTTTGTCTGTCAATCCTTAAGACACATAGGTGACAGCAGACGTTACGACGTCTCCATGGCCAGTCAGGAGGAAAAGTCAGAATTCTGCATCTAGAGTAAATGATAACCCCATTAATAGATCTCTCTCTTTTGTTTGTGGTAGGTGCAATTTTTATTTTATTTTTCCATTGTTAAGTAGTTGTTTGCCTATTCATGTAATTACAAATAGCAGAGAAAGACATGCTTTTTAGAAAATACAAGTCTTGGTATTTTTAAGAACAGGGCTCATTCGGTGTCATTATTCTGCCAGGCAATTGACAAGGAAGAATGTCCTAATTGCTCATTAACTCTGACGATGTCCCCCTTGTCTCATATCAGGGTCTAAGAGATGCAAAGTGCACAGTGAACTGCACAAGAGCTGTTTCTTTAGGGAGATAAAGCTGTAGGTTCGTATAGGTAAAAAGCTGCAGATGTTTTAATTTTGGTTTTCAAAAATCCAATCTATGACATAGTAGAATTTGGTGGTGAGTCATCTTCTCCTGACGCTAATAAGATGAATCACACTGCTGATTAAGTATTATTTTCTAGGGCCATTATTTTCAAGTTTTTTCATAGATGTTGCTTATGGAAATCATTCTTGGTTACACAGTATCTGCCAAAATGATAACAGATGTCAGAGGCATTTAGAGGAAAGCTGTCACTTCTACCCGCCCCCCCCATCCCTGCCACATGCAGGGCCATACTGAGCAGAATCACAACAGGAACAGTCCTCAACACAAGCCTTCCTAATGGCCACTCAGATCCTTCCTCAAAATGCACAAAGAATGGCTCGGCGCCTAGCACCAGCCACATACACCTGAGCCAGCCCAGGCCGGCCGAACAACAATGACGGCTGCAACCAAAAAATAGCCAGCTGTTGTGGTGGGCACCTGGAGTCCCAGCTATTTGGGAGGAGGAGGCAGGAGAATCGCTTGAGCCCAGGAGTTGGAGGTTGCTGTGAGCTGTGATGCCATGATACTCTATCGAGGGCGACAGCTTGAGGCTCTGTCTCAAAAATAAAATAAAATAAAAACATACAAAGAACTCCAGTGTTCCTTTAAATAGCTACATCTGTGTACCAAGAACAACTGTCTGTGTCTGTGATATATAAAAACATTAAAATAACAATTAGCAAATAATTAGGACTACTACAGGATAGGAAATTTGTCATAACCTGACAAATGCATAGTCTCAAAGTTATGCTCAAATGGGCCTCTCTGGGCCTACATTATTGAAGCCAGAGGCTTATTTCCCTCCTCACCCAAAAGCATCCGCTACAATAGTAAATTAGTTAAGGTTTAAAATTTATCTTTGTCACAGCACAGTGTGCCAAAAGAAGCGGCCTGCTAATCCCCAGAGATGGAGTTTTATTTAGAGACATAATGAAGACAGCAGGTGTTCATACAGACGCCACTTCTTCTAGAAGACACTTATTAAACACTTTATCTCCTGTAATGTCCATGAGCTAGCTATATTTTATTTCAGCTTTCATACTAGCCAAAAGCAAATGGTTTCCTTTTAGACTCACTGACCCCCAAATTAAAAACTCCTGGGCTTTGGGTTGTTTGATTTGTAAAAACTCCTGAATGCAATGATTGGTAGTCAATCCCTATTGTTTCCCACTAATACAAGACTGTGTTTTGCAATATAGATATGCTCTTCCACAGGAGGCATGCCAGACCCCTCCTTCCCTTGCTAAGCCAAATCTCTGAGTTTTAACCACCCCATACAACCTTTCATTGAGATTAATCAGAACAGATATGAAAGGACTGCATTCAGTGAAACTTATAAAGCCTTAAATTTTGTGTACTGCCTGCTGCCAGTGTTCCTAAATGGTAGGCTAAAGCAGCCTTAAACTAAGACAGAATTCAGTGTGTTCTGGAGCCCTCATGAAAAAGAAATTATGTTTTTCCAGTTTTTGCCTATCATGACAAAAGCTGCTGTGAATATTGTATATGTGAATTTGTGTTTTCATATCTCTTAGACGAAGATCTAGGAGAGAGAGCTAAATTATAATATAGGCATCATTTAACTCATTTGAAACTGCCATGGCCAAGAATGGTGGCTTACACCTGTAATCTTAGCAATTTGGGAGGCCATGGTGGGAGAATCACTTGAGGTCAGAAATTTGACCCATCTGTGGAATATAGTGAGACCACATCTCAACAAAAAATAAGAAATATCATCTGAGTATGCTCACATACCTGAGGTCCTGGCTACTAGGGCGCTGAGGTGGGAGCAGTCTTTGAGTCCAGGAGCTTGAGGCTGCTGTGAGCTATGATCATCCCAGCCTGGGCAACAGAGTGAGATCCTACCTCTTAAAAACAAGTAAACAACCAACAGCAACAACTAAACTGGCAGCTTTCCAAACCAGCTGTACCCTTTTATACCCCCACTAGCAGTGAATGAGAGTTCTAGTTTGTTCACATCCTCGTCAGCACTCAGTATTAACCAGTCTCATAAGTTTTAGCTATTCTAACGGATGTATAGCAGTAACTATCATAGTTTAAATTTTGCATTTCCTCAATGAACAAAGTTGTGGAGCACTTTAACAAGTAAAATTAGTCTACAGTGACAGAAATCGAAAAAGAGTTTATCTTCATTGGGGTTGTGGTTACAGGGTTGCATAAATATGCAAAATGTCATTGAGCTGTACACTTAATATCTATTGGGCATTTTACTAATAAAAATAAATTGTAGAAAAATAAATAATATTAAAGCAAAAGAAAAGGAAAGAAAGAGAAAGAAGGAATTCATTGTAGTAGCTAGAGACAGCTAGATGCTATGGCTCTAAAGTACTAAAGATGTCCATACCCAGGTGAATGAACATCTTTAGCTTGGAAGGTTTAGAGTAGAGATGAAAAGGAAAAGAGGAGATAGGAACTGGGGACTTCCTAATTCAATGGTCTGTGCTCTGCTTGGATGCCTTATCAGTAAGGATCCTGTAGAGACAAATCAATGGACGACGTGTGGTTTTACATATGGTTTTATGTCACAACTCCATGCTTTAAATGGGTTGAGATTGTGGAGAATATCAGAGTAGGGAAAAGCTAATATTTAACATCGTTGGCAATGCAGAAACTTATTTAAACAATTTTTTCTTTATAGAGGTTCTACACGATTTTGCAGAAATTTTAGAAAATGGAATCAAGCCAAAATAAGAAAACAGAAGTTACCATAATCTTATTCTTAAAAATTAGGACAACTGGCATCTTGTTAAATAATCCAACTTCTTTAATAGCACATTTACTAAGTGTTACATAAACAAATGAGTCTCACTAAGAATGATGCTTGTATCATGCTTCTAATTTAACAGACTGAAAACATGCTTCTCAGTCTTTTTAGTGGCTCAGTATTATTCTATATCATGATTTAGTTAAACTGTCTCCTATCTTTGCACGATGAGGTCATTTTGTGATTTTTCCAAAGCAAATGGTTACAGTGTAAATTTAATCAGCTTAGTATTTATAGTCATCTTAATAACTGCAAAATTTGGGTCAGGTATTACAACAAGAGAAATAACACAGATGTGACAAAAAAGGATCTGTGGTCCTCTAATTGAGACTTGTGAATATACATAGGTACATATTATGCATGAGTCTCACATCTGGCTCTCCATAACTAAATAAAACAGAATTATAAATAGTTTTGAATCCTTAGAGAACTCCCACGTGATGAAACTAGATCACTGTGAAAGTTATTTGTGATTCTACAATAAAGGGAAACCAACATGGTTTTTCTTACTGACAATGCAACACAGTAAAATGTACAAGAGAACGTGTGCAACCATCAGCGAGCTTAGAAGATAACAGAGCAGACAGTGAGATGACAGTGAGAATTCTCACGTGAACAACTCCCAGTAGCAAGTAACTAGAGTGTGTGCAAAAACAAAATTCTGATGTTTTAAGGCACACTTAACGCAAGCACATTTTGTTATTTACTAAAAGAAAAACTAATGAGTCCTATTTAAATTAATAATGCAAATATACTTAATTTCAATGTTTTTAACATATCTATGTTAAACACGGTATTTTCAAACTCTTACATGCTCTAGTTTTTGGTATAAACAAATGACAGCCCAGCAGATTATTTACGACTGTCTGAGTATTTTCCGGATTCCATGTCCTAGGAGGTCCCTAAGTGGCAAGCAGGCATCTCTTTCCCAATATAAATGATTTACTGTGTCAGGAGGGTGCTCCTTCCCAATAGAAATGATTTGTTTCACAATTTTTAAAGTCCTGTCAGGAATTTTTGCTTGAAAAAAATCCCAAATCAATTAAACCAAACAACTTACCCAAACATATATGAAGAGACATTTCATTGTATCTCTATTAGTAATATAGTCCTTTTTAATTTAGTAAATAAAGACATATCAATAATGAACACATAGACTTCAGAGTTTTCTGTTTTCTGAATTCAAGACGATCACAACAGCCAATCCAGCTCCAAGAATGTAAACATTCTCCAGCTCAGTTATGTGGGTTAACTATATGGTAGGCTACAGATTTATAAGAAAATCATGCTAATCTCTGCTTCAGTGGATAATTCAACAGCAGCCTAGATATGCTTTGTCTGAAGAGGCTACACTGTATAAGGTAATAAAGTGTCCCGACTTGGAATAGAGACATATAGCCTTTTGTCACATTCTAAGACATCTAACACTTAGAATGTGACCCTGGGAAAGTCATTTAATTTCTGCGTCTGTGTTTCACAATCTAAAATAATGAAAAGAATTAAAAATGCTTACTTTATAGCTTTCTGTGTAAATATGTGAACCTTCCTAGCACAGTAACCACTGCTGAATGCTTATTGATCCAATAAGAATTTCATCAAAACTTTTCCAGTGGTTTCTTCTTGGTGTGATAGGATTATAGATTACTTTTTTGGGGGGAGGGGCTTATTTCTATTTTCTACAGTGAATATTTATAGTTTTCATAATCAGAACAAAAAAATGCTGCCCAAATTTTAAAAATCCATTTTAGCCAGGCGCAGTGGCTCACACCTGTAATCCCAGCACTGTGGGAGGCTGAGGCAGGAGAATTGCTTGAGCTCAGGAGTTCAAAACTTGCCTGAGTGAGAGTGAGACCCTGACTCATTAAAAAAACGGAAAAACCCAGTGGGGCACCATGGCGAGAACCTGTAATCCCAGCGGCTCCTGGAGGCTGAGGCAGCAGGATGCCCACAGCCCAAGTCTGAGGTTGCAGTGAACTATGATGCCATTGCACTCTGCTCAGGGGCACAGTGTGGGATTCTGTCTCAACAACAACAACAAAAAGCAAAGAAATAAAAATTAAAAAAAAAATAAGCAAGGAAATAAGATAAAATCCCCCCCCCAAAAAAATTTTTTTAAGAAATCCATTTTAGATGAGCTCAAGTACCCGTCATCATTTGTCTCAGGTTCTCAGCATGGTCTACCTTGGGGACATATGGAATTCAGGTGGGACTTCCAAAAAAGTGATTCCCTTAGCGTAAAAAAAAAGCTGAACCTAACATACCCATGGTACACATGTAACTTACTCCAGAATTTCTTGTTACACTCCATCACTTGTCTCCTAGCCCGAAGACCAGGTGGACTTGCCCCTGCCAGCCAGGTAAAGACTCAGTCCGTTTACAGTTGAGCCCACAAGGCTGAGTGAGGTGAAGTTCACTCAGGGGTTCAGCTCTAGGAGCTTAGATGAGCCCTAGAAAATGTGAGTCCAATATAGCACCTTCCAAAGAGTGGACTCCCAGGCTTTTCACATCCCAGTCTGGGGGGAGTAGCCCAACCTACTTTACGCCTGCAAGACAGAACAAGATATTGTCCACAGTGGTCCAGGCCACAGTTGACAAACACATTGCTGTGATGGAGTAGTAAGCCTCTTGATGGCTCATTACCTGTATCGTTTACAATATGTCAGGCATGATGCTAGCATATGATAATATACATATTGCTATTAGAAAACGGTGCTGCCTGTCTGTTCATCATCATCTATTTCAGGAATAATTTAAATATTTTAACAAAAAATTTTTTAGATCTCTGAGTATTCTCCAAACATCTTTCCAAAACGGATGTATTAGTTTGCATTCCCACCAGCAATGTAGAAGTGTTCCCTTTTCTCCACATCCATGCCAACATCTCTGGTTTTGGGATTGACCCCCACAGCAATGGAAGCAGTATCAAAAATACACTACTGGGATCTGATGAAACTAAAAAGCTTCTGCAC
>CAUYRH010087228.1:0-13812 GCA_963574655.1 Perodicticus potto
TTTTTTCAAGATCTTTAAAGTATGACAGTGGAGCTTTAATAGGGATTACATTAAAATTGTATATTGCTTTGGGTAGTATGGACATTTTAACAATGTTGATTCTTCCCAGCCACGAGCATGGTAAGTTTTTCCATTTGTTAACATCTTCAGCTATTTCTTTTCTCAGAGTTTCATAGTTCTCTTTGTAGAGTTCTTTCACATCCTTTGTTAGGTAAACTCCCAAATATTTCATCTTGTTTGGCACTACTGTGAATGGAATAGAGTCCTGGACCATTTTTTCAGCTTGACTATTATTGGCATACATAAAAGCTACAGATTTATGAGTGTTGATTTTGTAACCTGAGACGCTGCTGTATTCCTTGATCACTTCTAAGAGTTTTGTAGTAGAATCCCTGGTGTTTTCCAGATATACAATCGTATCATCTGTTCTGGTATTATTCTGCAGATACTTAGGAAGTATCCAAGTATCTGGAGGTGGTATGGGGGGAAGAGTATGTTTTCTCGAGACAAAAGAGAAAAGAGGGAGGGTGTGAGGGTGATGACCTTAAGTGTACTGAGTTTGGATCTTATTTACTTAAGCACTAAGTTTCCTGCCCTCCTTGGAACATGGTGTTCACTCAGAAACACTGGAGTCTACCTGCCAAAGTAGAAAGAAATACCCACCATATAAGTTCCAGAAAAAAAACATCTCACAAGAACCTTCTCTTTGACTATGCTGTTTGGCTTCTTCTGTCCCTTTCCTTGCAAGGATGACCTTGATATAGTTGGCAAGAGGAGGAATAGTGACTGACAAGGCATTTTCAGAAAACAGAAGCCTTATGAAAACACATGATTTGGGTAACCTTCTTGCAAGAGATGTGTTCAGTAAGGGAATGTAAATAAAGAGAGAAAAGGGGCTTTAAAATTGACAGGAGATACTGTTCTCCAAGGCAGTATGTTATAGCACAAAGAACCCAGGACCAGGACCCAGGAGACATGGTTTTGATTCCTGGCTCTGATGCTCACTAGCTATGTGTCCCTAGAAATCAAGTTCATCTTTCTACGTCTCAGTTAGTTTTTAGCGAAGTTTTATGAAGATCAAAAGAAAAAATACATGGGTGGAGGTGGCGAATTATAAGGCACTGCAAAAACATGTTACCTAGCTTGTTTTTCATAAGTACACACGTTTGTACTCGTGTATCCTAGTGTTTCTCACCTAGGGCCCTTAGGTGACATCTGACATCTGACAATGTCTGGAGACCTTCCTTCCTTTCTTCCTTTTTTTTTTTTTTTTTTTGAGACAGAGTCTCATTCCATTGCCCTGGAGAAAGTGCCATGGCATCACAGCTCATCTCAGCTCACAGTAACCTCAAACTCTTGGGCTGAAGCAATCCTCTTGCTCAGCCTCCCAAGTAGCTGGGAATATAGGTACCTGCCACTACACTTGGCTAGTTTTTCTTTTTTCTTTCTTTCTTTTTTTTGGGGGGGGGCAGGTGCTGGGTTTGAACTTACCACCTCCGGCATATGGGGCCAGCGTCCTACTCCTTTGAACCACAGGCACCACCCTATTTTTTTTTTAATTTTAGAGACAGAGTCTCACTTTATCACCCTCGGTAGAGTGCTGTGGTGTCACAGCTCACAGCAACCTCCAACTCCTGGGCTTAGGTGATTCTCTTGCCTCAGCCTCCCGAATAGCTGGGACTACAGGCACCCGCCACAATGCCTGGCTATTTTTTTTTGTTGCAGTTTGGCCGGGGCTGGGTTCGAACCTGCCACCCTTGGTATATAAGGCCGGCACCCTACCCTTCTGAGCCACAGGCCCAGCCCTAATTTTTCTATTTTTAATGGAGACAGGTTCTTGCTTTGCTCAAGCTGGTCTAGAACTCCTGAAATCAAGAAATCCACCTGCCTCAGCCCCCAAAGTGCTAGGATTATAGGTGTGAGCCACCGCGCCCGGCTTGAAGACATTTCTTATTGTCATGACTGGGTGGATGGAAGCCAGGGATGCCGCTAAACATCCTACCATGCACAGGGCAATCTCCCACATTCCACAACAAAAAATCATAAACTGCTGGGCACGGTGGCTCATGCCTGTAATCCTAGCACTCTGGGAGGCTGAGGCAGGTGGATTGCTTGAGCTCTGGAGTTCAAGACCAGCCTGAGCAAGAGCGAGACCTCCATCTCTACTAAAAATAGAAAAACTAGCTGGGTATGGTAGTGCACTCCTGTAGTCCCAGATACTTGGGAGGCTGAGGCAAGAGGATTCCTTGAGCCCAAGAGTTTACAGTTGCTGTGAGCTATGATACTACAGCACTGTACTTGGTGACAGTGAGACTGTTTCAAAAAAAAAAAAAAGGACTGTAAATTAAAATAAAATCTTAAGTCCCCCCAGCTGACTAAATGGACCTCCTCGTGGCCATGGGGACCCCAGAGAAACCTGAAAGCTGAGTTGCTGGCCATGAGAAGGGAAATCAGACACACTTGTAGACAAAGGTTAAACCACTCCTGCAAGTCATCAACTTATTTAACAAGTCACTTGTGTCTTGCTCTAAGTCCAGGGGCTTGTTACTGATTAACATAACATACTTCCTTATCTTAAAACATTCCAAGTCTTTAGATAAAGCTTCATTTTCTTTAACCAATTACAAATCAAAGAATCTTTAAACCCGCCTATAACCTATAAACCCCCGCTTTCAGACGTCCTGCCTTCTCAGGCCAAACCAATCCACACATTCCATGTAGTGATTCATGACTTTACACCTACTTCTCATCTCCCTAAAGTGTGTAAAACCAGACTGTAACCCAACCACAGTGGGACGCGCGGTGAAGTCTTCCTGGTATGGTCACACCTATTCAGCTCAGAATAAACCTCTTGAAATTATTTTACAGAGTTTGGGTTCTTTTCTGTTGACAGAATCATCTAGTCCAAAACATCAATAGTGCCAAAGTTGAGAAATCTTTTTCTTTTTTTTATTTGTAGCATCCTTATCTTTTAAGAAGTTGAGAAATCTTGATGTCTACTGGTCAAGATTTTCTAGTCGGGCTGCGTCATCCTGGAAATGCAAGCACTGGCAGGATGAGGGAAGTGAGGAGTCCAGCCAGGCTGATCTTGGATTTTAAAATATAGAGAGAAAGGTTCGGCGTCTGTAGCTCAGTGAGTAGGGCAGCAGCCACCTACACCGAAGCTGGCAGGTTCGAGCCCAGCCCGGGCCTGCTAAACAACAATGACAACTGCGACCAAATAGCCGGGCGTTGTGGCGGCGCCTGTAGTCCCAGCTACTTGGGAGGCGGAAGCAAGAGAATCGCTTAAGCACAGGAGTTGGAGATTGCTGTGAGCTGTAACGCCACAGCACTCTACGGAGGGCGGCATAGTGAGACTCTGTCTCAAAAAAAATAGAAAAATTATATATTATATATATGGAGAGAGAGAGAGAGAAAAGGATGCCAGGAGTGTGTTTTAGCTCTCTTTCCAGTGCTCTTCTCTTTCCTCTCAGCCGCACCCTGCTTGCCCATCCATCCTCCAGGCGCCTGCCCCCAGGGAAGGCAGGACGGCAGCGGTGCGGCGCTCGGGGGAGCGCAGGAGGCCCGGTGGGGCTGAAGATGCACCGATCCGCCTGCCGGGCGGTCGGGTCTGCATCCTTGGAGAGAGGGAAGTTTTCCAATTGAAAGACTGTGTCTTTCAGAGGCTGAAAGGGCAGGGAAATCTGATTTGCCTGTCTCTGTCTTTGCATTTTAAAGGGGGGAGGACGAAGGGTTGGTTCTGCTGGGCCCCGCCCCTCCACTGCCCAGAGTCCGGCCGGCCATGCCGCGGTGGCCTAGGCGGTCCCTCCCCAGGACCTGGGATTCTGCCACCCGGACGACAGAGCCAGGACGGCGCAGCGCCGCCTGGAGCGGAGGACCGACGCCCGGCCGGGAGCCAGTAAGTGCCTCACCCGGCCTCAGCGACCCGCGTTGGGCTGGGGCCGGAGCTGGGGCTTCGACCCAGAGGGACTGAATTTGCTTCGTGCTGGTCAGCGTTCTCCCGCTCTGCCGCACCTAACTAGCTCTGCCACGCATAACTATCCCACTTCACGCCGATCCGACCTGTGTCCCCTGCGGCACGAATCTGGAGGTGGCAGGGGACCCGGAGGCAGGGCGGGGCGGGAGCCCGGCGAGGCCGGCGCGGGCCGGCAGGGGGTGCTGCCACGCCGGCTGGACAGCGCTGGGCAGGACCCCCGGGGCCCCTGGCCCAGGCGTGCCCCGCCCCACTCCTCACTCTGTCCCCAGAGAACATGTTAGCCGTGCACTTTGACGAGCCGGGAGGACCAGAAAACCTCTACGTGAAAGAGGTACCGAAGCCGAGCCCGGGGGAGGGTGAAGTCCTCCTGAAGGTGGTGGCCAGCGCCCTGAACCGAGCGGACTTAATCCAGGTACTGGGGGGTGGGGGTGTGGTCAGCCGCGACTGGAGTCGGCCGGGACTCCAGGGCCTTCCTCACCGCAGCCTTCCACAAGCTTTGACCATATAGATGAAGGAGTGATCTAAGGCTCCAGTAACACCTTTTTAGGACAAGTGTGCTGGGGACTCTGAGACCTAAACCCACTTTGACCCCTTCCTTTACACAAAACAAAATAAGGGGGCATTTGCAAGCAGAATCCACCTGTGTTAATCCATAGTCTGCTCAGGCAAGATAAGAAGAAGGAAATTGCCATTTGCAGAGTGGTGGGGGAGGTGGCGTTGTCCCTATCTCATTTACTCCTCTACCCACTTGTTTGCCATCTCTATTCTACAGAAAAAGAGACTAAGGGTCAAAGAAATTAAGCAGTATGCCCAAGGCCACCACTCTAGCAATTACAGGAGCTTGAAAGCTAAGGGGTGGGTAGCGCCAAAGTTTAACTCTTTCCACCGGGAGAGTCCCAGAGTTGGCAGGGGAGAGTACCCTAAAACAATTTTCTTCTGAAAAAGACTCACTAAATTGGGCCATCTGCATTCAGTTGGGGTCATTCAGAAATGTGCATCAGAATCACCTGAACACTTTTTCAAAATAAATGTGATGGGGCCCAGGCAAGTGTATTTTGAAAAAGCTCTTCAGGTGGTTCTGCTGCGTCCTTTTGTAAAATCACCTGCCGACTGCGGTGAGTGGGTACAGCCCCTGACACCTGATAAATGGGACCTATCATTAAGGAGTCTACAGTTTCTTTCCTAATCTCACTACTAATTTACTTTGGGACCTTGAGCAAGGGATTGCCCTGCCTGGTCTCAGTTCTTCCATTTATAACACAAAAGGGTATAGATGAAGCAAATAGCAAAGGGCCCTAACAGGTATGACGTCCACTGATTGTGATTTACAGTCTGTTATTTGAATAAAACAAACTACCCCCTCCTCCTTTTTCCAGAGTTAAAAGCTTGACTTCATGAATTTTCTGAGAAAAAGAGGGGGCTGTTGGAGAGGGGCCAGGGATGATGACACACAGATTTCTGATGATGTTCGCCTCTTTTTCTGCAGCGACAAGGCCAGTATCCCCCACCCTCAGGAGCAAGCAGCATTTTGGGACTAGAGGCATCTGGACATGTGGCAGAACTCGGGCCTGGCTGCCAGGGTCACTGGAAGATTGGGGACCCAGCCATGGCTCTGCTGCCAGGGGGTGGCCAGGCTCAGTATGTCACTGTCCCTGAAGGGCTTCTCATGCCTATCCCAGAGGGACTGTCCCTGACCCAGGCTGCAGCCATCCCAGAGGCCTGGCTCACTGCCTTCCAGCTGTTACATCTCTTGGGTGAGGATTCCACCCCCCATGCTCACTCCATACAGTGTGGCTCAACTCCTTCGTGACTCAGCTGCCCCAAATATCAGAAATCCTCCAGGACAGTTTCAGCCTGGCAACTTAAACACACCCAGCCCCAGCACCCTGCTGTACCACCAGTAATGTCAGGTCCTCAAAACGTTAGAATGGTTTGATGTTAAGTTGCAAATCATGGTTAGCAGATGGAAGACCTGGAAAACACTGAATAGGAGGCCTGTGTACATCTTAGCACTGGAGGCTCAGCAGGAGTCCCAGCTTCATAAAGTCATGCTGAGCTTCTCTCTTGGGGACCTCAGTGCAACAGAAGGGGCCAATTCATTCATTTACTCCTCCCTAATCCCACTGAAACCAGTCAAGAACTTTCGTGAAGGAGACTAAGAAGACTTGGTCCCTACCTTTAAAGAGCTCACTGAACTAGGAATATGGTACATGAATAAGAATCACACAACCATAGAGTTTGGAAGGGTAGCACTGTCTCTAACTACCATAGAAGTTCGAGATGGGAAAAGGTGATATGTGCAAGGGTGGTCAGAAAAGGCATTTTGGAAGAGAAGGACTTAAAGGGTGGGTAGAGTTGTTCATAAAGGCAGACCAAGGTAGCCTAAGAAAGAGTTATCTAACTTAGATTGGCTGTTCCATTCACAGTGAAGGCAGACCAAGGTAGCCTAAGAAAGAGTTATCTAACTTAGATTGGCTGTTCCACTCACAGTGAAGGATGACTATTGTCATTTGTGAAAGATGAGGCTAGGGCCATATGGGGGCGGATTTGAATGCTGGGCTGTCTGAACTCAATACAAAAGCCAATGAAGGCTGGGCACTGTGGCTCGTGCCTGTAATCCCAGCACTTTGAGAGGCCAAGGTAGGAAGATCACAGGAGTTCAAGACCAGACTGGGCAACAAAGTAAGACTCCCATAAAACAAAACAAAACAAAAAAAAAAAACTAAATAAATAGGGTGGCACCTGTGGCTTGGTGAATAGGGCACTGGCCCCATATACCAAGGGTGGCAGGTTCAAGCCCAGCCCCGACCAAACTGCAACAAAAACTAGCTGGGCATTGTGGTGGGTGCCTGTAGTCCCAGCTACTCGGGAGGCTAAGGCAAGGGAATCGTCTAAACCCAGGAGTTGGAGGTTGCTGTGAGCTGTGACACCATGGCACTCTACCGAGGGTGATAAAGCAAGACTCTGTCTCTTAAAAAAAAAAAACAAACTAAATAAATAAATGAAAATTAGCTGAGCATGGTGGCATGAGCCTGCAGTCCCAGCTACATGGGAGGCTGAGGTAGATGATGCCTTGAATGCAGGAGTTTGAGTTACACTGAATTATGATTTTGCCACTGTACTCCAGCCTAAGTGACAGTGAGACTGTCTCTAAAAAACAAACAAAAAAAGGCAATGGAAGCCAGGTGCAGTGGCTCATGCCTGTAATCCCAGCACTTAGGAGGCTGAGGCAGGTGGATTGCCTGAGCTCACAAGTTGGAGACCAGCCTGAGTAAGAGTGAGACCCCATCTCTAAAAAAATAGCCAGGCATTGTCGCAGGCACCTGTAGTCCCAGCTACTTGGGAGGCTGAGGCAAGAGAATTGCTTAAGTCCAAAAGTTGGAGGTTGCTGTGAGCTGTGATGCTACAGCACTCTAAAAGGGTGACAAAGTGAGACCTTGTCTCAAAAAAAAAAAATGCCAATGGAAAAGCACTTTGTATTTGGGGTGGAAGAAACATAATGAAAGCTCCATCTTAGGAGGCAGAGCCTAGTGGCTAGGTGGTACCTGGATCAGTGAGACCAGCTGTAGGTCAGCTTCAAATTGAAGCAGCACTTGCTTCAGGTGATGACCATGAACATGGTAGTTCTTATTCAGATATAGGTCAGAGATGGGCATTTTGATGTTATTTTGTAGATAAAATAGATATCATGGATGTAGCTTCTAATAACCCTGTTTCAAAAGGTTGTTTCCTACTTTCACTAGAGACAATAAGACAAAAAAGAATTGCCAATATACTCTCTTAAGGAAGCAAGATGATTCACATCAGAGTCATGGCACCAAAAAATAAAAGAGAGAGAGATTTGGCATCTGGGCCAAGGGCCAGGTGATCATGCTAGAATATGCTTGTGTGGGGAATGTGTCGCAGTTGCAAAGAGAACAGTTCCTGTATTTCCATTACAGGAAATGTGCAGGTTGGAGACTCTGTGCTAATCCATGCAGGACTGAGTGGTGTGGGTGCAGCTGCCATCCAGCTTACCCAGATGGCCGGAGCGATTCCTCTGGTCACAGCTGGCTCCCAGCACAAGCTTCAAATGGCAGAAAAGCTTGGAGCAGCTGCTGGATTCAATTACAAAGAAGAGGATTTTTCTGAAGCAACACTTAAATTCACCAAAGGTAAACAACTGCTTCTGCAGCTCAGCAGGAATTTCAGAAATGATTAAATGAAATCCTCAATCTTGAGGTTGCCAGTGTGCCCGATGGATCTGGACTGTACTAACTGTACAACAGATGTCCTGGCTAAATTCTAGTGCTCTGGTGTTTGACGACTGGAGACAGGCAGTCAGTAGATCTAAGATGGTTTCCACATGCATTCTTGCAAATGCTATGGTTCCCACACAATTTAGAAACTGGCTTATCACACAGAGCTGCCCTGGACCTATCCATGACCTTTCCTTCCCCACAAGCCACTTTCCAGTGAATTAACAGGAACATGGGGTAGAGACCAGTTTTGAGCTGGTCATAGTGGGAAGGGGTGTATAGATGTGTACACCTCTGTATTCCAAGGCCAAACCTGTATATTTTTTGACTCATCCTTCCCATTTTTCAATGAGAGGAAAAGAAGAGATGAAGCCAAAGCTAGCAAGCCTATGATTCAGATAACCCAGTACAGATACATCATACATTAGATGTGAACAGCTAGCCCGCCTTATAGCTTGGGGTGGCCCTCCCCTGTTCTACTCTCAGTAATGTCAAGGTGCCAGAGTAACTGTACTCATCTGGGGGTAAGAGGAGATAGCAGGTCATGGTACTGCCTCATTTGCCCCTTCTTGTGGGTAGGGATCATGAAAGATGAACTATATCATACATAGAATGATAGAGTTCTGCTACGTAAACTCCCCTTACAATGTTCTATGAGCAATGTTTCTAGTTCCAAGGTATAGATTTACCACTTGCACCTGTACTTATTTATACCTATATATCAACAAATGAACCATATAATGTCATTTTGCACCAAGTTTTCTGTGTCTGACTAGCATATCTGTGTCTCTTGTGGAAGGTGCTGGAGCTAACCTTATTCTAGACTGCATAGGTGGATCCTACTGGGAGAAGAATGTCAACTGCCTGGCTCTTGATGGTCGCTGGATTCTCTATGGTCTGATGGGAGGAGGTGACATTAGTGGGCCCCTGTTTTCAAAGCTACTTTTTAAAAGAGGAAGTCTGATCACCAGTTTGCTGAGATCTAGGGACAAAGAGGTAAGTGAGGCATGAAAAGAAAACATGTGATTTAACCCAGGAAAGTGTGGTTCATTTCCAGGAGAAAGGAAGCTCTTAGTTTAGAGAGCCTATGAAGAAATCTGCCCCCTTGTGGATAAATAGGTAACCTAATTTCTGAAAACCAATTCAGATAGTTGGAAATAGCTTCTTTTTTTTTTTGAGACAGAGCCTCAAGCTGTCACCCTGGATAGACGGCTGTGGCATCACAGCTCACAGCAACCTCCAATTCCTGGGCTCAAGAGAGTCTCTTGCCTCTGTCTCCCAAGCACCTGGGACTACAGGCGCCCGCCACAACATCCGGCCATTTTTGGGTTGGCTGTCATTGTTGTTTGGCGGCCGGGGCTGGATTCGAACTCACCAGCTCAGGTGTACTTGGCAGACGCCTTAGCCCATTGAGCCACAGGCGCCCAGCCAGGAATTAGCTTCTTGGAAAAGAGTGTAGCTAATATTTATATATTATCTAAACTTTCTAAAAAAATGAACAAAGCACTGACCATATTAGGAAGTGTTTCTATAGTTCCAAGACTGTTTTCATTTTTCTTTTCTTTTTTTTTTTTGCAGTTTTTGGCCAGGGCTGAGGTTTGAACCTGCCACCTCTGGCATATGGTACCAGCGCCCTACTCCTGTGAGCCATAAGCGCTGCCCCCAAGACTGTTTTCAAAGGTAGAACTTGTCTCAGTTTCTAAGTGTACTAATAAAGACTCTTAGAAGTAAAATAAGTAGATTTCTATATCCCACAGATTCTGTGTAGTATTATAGCAGATGCCCTCTCTGGGAATATTTCCTACCACAGTGTTTCAAAATTCCTGGGACTTCCCAAAGCTTGAGCATCCTTTTTGCTCTGATTTATGTAAGTCCTGTCTGTGGCTGCTTCCTGGGTAAAGCTTTTCTTTAGAAATAGTTCTTAGGGTGTCAGTGACACTAATATTTTACACCAGTCTTTAGTCTTTATCTGGTACAGAAGAGAAGTTACATATTTGGATGTGTAGGGGATCTGGAAATCACCCTTAATACCCCTTTAGCTCTTATGTGGCTCTTTGGCTGGATATAGAGACCTACTGATAACCAGGTAGGTTAATAAGAGAAAAGAGGGTAAATGTATTAGTTTTATATGCATTTAGAGATCTTCACAAGAGCATGAAGCCCTATAAAATGGCCAAGATTAGTATTATTTAGACAAAGAATGATAAATTTAAGAAGAAATGACAAAGAAAATCTGGCTAGAGGGTTGTAAATTTCTAGGGGAGTTAGTAGGAGATATATGGGGAGGTGTAAAACTAACAGAAGATAAGGTTTCTTCCTTAAGTATATTTATTCAGGTCCATTCTAGCCCCTAATTTCCAGGCTGATAATAAGAGCTATTTTCTCACCCTGGTATGGGAGGATACCCCTCCCAGAGGAATTTTTATGACTTGTTATATTCAGGAAGAGACAGGTCAGCTAGCACTTTCTGAAACTACAATTTCTCCAATGGTTTCAGCTGTAAATAATCAATATACCAATCCAGTGTATTTTGAGATGGCACGTTCTTCACTCCTTCGGGGTCATGCACATACATACTGGGAAGTGAAGGAGATATCAGTTTGCTTTTTCAGATGTGTAGTTTCAGAGAGAAAGGTAAGAGCATGGGAGCGGCAACGTAATGCCTCTGACCAGGTTGATGGTCTCCTTTTCCTTTTTCTTAGTACAAGCAAATGCTGGTGAAAGCTTTCACGGAGCAAATTCTGCCCCACTTCTCCATGGAGGGTCCCCAACGTCTACTGCCAGTTGTAGACAGAGTCTACTCAGTGATCGAAATTCAAGAGGCTCATAAATACATGGAGACTAATAAGAACGTGGGCAAAATCGTCGTGGAGCTGCTTCAGTGAAGGAGCAGGGGTAGTACAGGTCACAGCCACCCCAAGCCTTTCCAGAGCAAACTTGGGGAAGATTCACAGTAGGACAGATGCCACTCCCAGGTCCGCCTTGGTAGTTGGTCGGTGTAAAACCTGTCTAAGAAAATAAAGAGTGGACTTGAAGGGTGGCACATTGTGTGGGCGGTCCCAGCGCTCGGAAAGGTGCTGCCCTAGGGTGAGGAGGAGTCGGGATGGCTCACAGCAGGGGTTACGGGAGACGCCGGATCAGCTGATGTTCCAAAAGAGAGCCACGCCAGGACCTGAGATATGGAGAACAGTTACAGTCAGTTGCGACACAACCCTTCAGGTTTCTTCTTGCACACTGCTAGAGGCCCACGTCCACTTTCGCGTCCCTAGCTCTCGTCTGCCAGCACCGCGCCTTTGCGCAGCACACTTGGCTCCGCCCCACCGCCTTCCTCGGGCCCCACCCACCTCCCGCTACTCACCTCCCTCCTCAGGCCCCACCCCCCCGCGATTCACCTGGGCCCCGCCCCACCTCTCACCAACATCCTCCGGTCCAGCGCCCCTCGCTACCCTCCTGAGCCCCGCCTCGACTCCTCCCGCTACTCACCTAGAGCCCGCCCCGTCTCTCACCAACCCCCTCGGGCCCCGCCCCCTCTGTTCAGGGCCACCGGGACTGGAACGCCTTCCTTTCTGGGGGCCCCGCCCTTTCCGGGAGAGAACCCGGAAGAGTTTGGGACGCTCGCCTTTCCACCTTCCGGCCTATCGTGGGAGGATGTTACGTCAGCACGTCTCGGCGTGAGACGGTGACAGTCCGGCGGTACGTCACAGCTTCCGGCGGAGCCTGGATGTTAGTGTCCGTCTGACGCTGTCGCGCTGGAAGCCAGTCGAGCTCCGGCCTGTCCAGAGGGTTTCTAGTGTTCGCCGCGGTAACCTCATCAGCCCGCCAAGATGGCGATGCAAGCGGCCAAGAGGGCGAACGTGAGTATCGCGGCCTTCTGCGGAGGAGGGGGAGGACATACATTGCGGGTTGATTTTGTGGCCTGGGTCAGAGCTTTCTTGCCTCTCCTCCTCCCAGGGCCGGGAAGCCCAGACTTTGCCCTCCTGCCAGTGGGGTTATATCCCGGTCCCATCTTCAGGGTTATGCTCCCTGAGCCACGTTTTCATTCACACCCCCTCCCCACCTTTTTCTCTAAGACAGTCTCAAGCTGTTACCCGAGCAGAGTGCCGGGGCGTCACAGCCGACAGCAGTCTCGAACTCTGGGGCTCAAGCGATCCTCTTGCCTCAGTTTTTCTGTTTTTAGCGGAGACGGGGGTCTGGCTTTTGTTCGGGCTGGTCTCGAACCCTCCAGCTTAAGCAGTCCACCCGCCTCGGCCTCCCAGAGTGCTCATTCTCACCCCTTTTGAGAGTTCGTTCATTCTCTATTCGAGTGTCAGTGATAGTGTTTGCCCTCCAGGCTCTGCTGCTTGACCTGCACCTGGGACCTGGTGTTAGGAGCTTCTCCTTGGCCTAAAAGCGGATAGTACAGATCAGTCCTCAATAAATAGATAGTTCAACGGAAGCGAGAGCTTGAGATTGATTCTCCACAGATCGTGGAGTTTGGGGGATTCTTCATTAATGTATTAATTCAAACAATGTTTTTGACAACCTGCTATGTCCCTGACTTGAGAGATAGTAAACAATTCATCACTTACAGTAACTGAACACTAGCCAGACACTAGTTTTAGGTGTTGGTGATACAGCAGTGAATAAAACAAAAAGTCCTTCTGCTTACTTTCTAGTGTTCGAGGTTGGGGGTTGTGGAAACCTAACCAAAAAAAAAAAAAAAAAAAGACCTCAGGAAAGAGTAGTCAACTGTAACATGCTTAGAGGTGTAATAAGATGAAGACAAATAATTGACCATTGGATGTGTTGAGATGGAAACTTTTGGTGACTTTGATAGGAGTCTTTTCAATGGATGAAAACTTAGTTGCAGGGGGATGAAAAGATGGTGGGAGTTGAGAAAATGGAGACAGCAAAGTCAGCCCTTTCCACAATAGAGAAATTGGGTAATAGTTGACTTTTTAAAAGGTGGGTAATAGGTATTTATATGCCAGTGGGAATGATCCAGTAGAGTGGGAGAAACATGATATGGAAGAAGGATGGGTTAAGTTCAGGAGTGAAAGTTTTCAATAGATGAAGGATTGGCATAGTAATAGAAGGAAAGTGGGTGGATATAGATGTATGTAATTTGGTAGAGTTAGTGATGGGAAGATAAAGTACTTACCATTTAATCATATTTATTTTCTCCAAGAAGCAAGAGACAGGGTCATCTCCTGGGATGGGCAGGGAAGCGGGCACAGCCCAACTCAGATGTTAGGTGTAGTGGTGGTAAGGTTTGAGGAGAGAAGAGAAAGTGCAAAAATGTTTTTCAGATGAGAAAGCACATTTACTAGGGAAGTACATTAATTATTGGCAGTACTGTTCATTCATTTGAACTTAACTTTGAATCTTGAGATCTAAACTATTGTACTTGTTTGTTTACCATTTATCACCATTGCTAGTTTGCAGAGAGTAATTTTTTTTTTTTTTCCAAGATACTGTATTCTTTTTTTTTTGAGACAGAGCCTCAAGCTGTCACCCTGGATAGAGTGCTGTGGCATCACAGCTCACAGCAACCTCCAATTCCTGGGCTCAAGCGAGTCTCTTGCCTCCGCCTCCCAAGTAGCTAGGACTACAGGCGCC
>CAUYRH010087235.1:0-17974 GCA_963574655.1 Perodicticus potto
AAATGGCAGTTTTTCTTTTTTTTTGTTTTTTGAGACAGAGCCTCAAGCTGTCACCCTGGATAGAGTGCCAATGGCATCACAGCTCACAGCAGCCTCCACTTCCTGGGCTCAAGCGAGTCTCTTGCCTCCGCCTCCCAAGTAGCTGGGACTACAGGCGACGGCCACAACACCCAGCCATTTTTTGGTTGTAGCTGTCATTGTTGTTTGGCGGGCCCGAGCTGGATTCGAACCCGCCAGCTCAGGTGTACGTGGCTGGCGCCTTAGCCGTTTGAGCCACAGGCGCCAAGCCCAGTTTTTCTTTTTTTTGAGACAGAGTCTCACTGTGCCGCCCTGGGTAGAGTGCCATGACGTCACAGCTCTCAGCAACCTCAAACTCGTGGGCTTAAGCGATTCTCTTGCCTCAGCCTCCCAAGTAGCTGGGACTACAGGCGCCCACCACAATGCCCGGCTATTTTTTGGTTGTAGTTGTCATTGTTGTTTTGCTGGCCTGGGCCAGGTTTGAACCCTCCAGTCTTGGTGTGTCTGGTTGGCGCCATAACCACTGTGCTACAGGAGTTAGCCAAATGGCAGTTTTTCTTACTGGTGGTTGATCCCTTGGCTAAGATAGCACCTACCTGGTCTCTCCATCACAAAGGTCCCTGTTCTCTTTGTAATTATAGGTCATCTAGGATGCTTTGAAATGGTGCGGCTTTACCACCCATTGATGAACCTTGCCTAAATGGTGACATTTTAATGGTTATCTGTGCACATTTATTACCTGATATTCTTTAAAGAGTAACTCTCTTCTCTATCCCCTCAAGACACTTGTTTGTTTCACTGCGAAGTCATGATAAGAATCATGAATTCAAGAATTTTTTAAAATTCATTTTTCTGGCAGAATCTTGTTTTCTTTCTCAATGTTGAAGAGTTCTTCATCTGTGGTCTAAGTTGCAAATACTTTCTCCCAGTTTCTCTTGGTTTTACATTTGACGTTTTTGCTATGCAAAAGTTTGAAACATTTAAATCTTTTCTTTTATTGCTTCTGCATGTTGAGCCATAGTTAGAAAAGCTTGTATTCAGTCTTAGAAGGAATTCACTCATGCTTTTGTTTAGTGTGTTTTCATTGAGAATGCTTTCTGGTTTTGCTTGTAGTTTCTATTATAAAGTAAAACAGAGATTCAAAACCACATGAAACAAATGAAGTTTTTGAAAGTGAACACCTCCCCAGTCAAGAAACAGAACTTTGCTTGATGCCTGTAGCATTATGGCGCCAATCACATACACCAAGGATGGCAGCTTCGAACCCTGCCCGGGACCAGCTAAACAACGACAACTGTATCAACAACAACAACAAAATAGCTGGTGCCACAATGCCTGGCTATTTTTTGCTGCAGTTGTCATCGTTGTTTAACTGGCCCAGGCTGAGTTCGAACCCGCCAGCCTCTGTATGTGTGGATGACACCATAACCACTGTGCTATGGGCGCCGAGCCTAGTCTTGCTCATTTTCCTAAATTTGATGTTCTTAAGTCTCAATCTGCAGGTTTCTCCTCCATCCTTTTTTTTCCTTTACCATATGTGATATACCTAAGCCACGTGACCTGTGATTTCCCAATGTTTGATTATTGCTGATTGTGTATACATGGAGCACTTTCACATGTTCTTCTATCCTATTTTCTGTAGATTGGCAGCTGGATCCATATGCTTGGTCACACTCAGACACAGTATTAAGCCCTTGGTCAGATGATAGGTAGTGGTGTGGTCTTTCATCAGGAGGCACGGGTCTGGTGTCTTTCTTTTTGTGACATAAGTAGCACTTGATGCTTAGTATCCATGTCTGTTAATTCTGTTTTGTTTGTTAATTGGAATGTTCTACTAAGAAGACACTTTAATGGTAGTATTTGTATAGGATAGGTAGGATAAATACTTGATACTTTCTCTTTATTTTTCAGAATAAGGAATTATTTCTCCATCTTTTTTCTGAAAGTGATCTCTTTTTATATCATTATAACTTAACAATGTTATAAACATGTTTGATGGGTTTCACTCAATTGCATTATTCTTTGGCCAGTGGGATCTCTCCTATTTTGTTGTTGTTGTTGTTGTTGTTGTTTCGAGACAGTCTCCTGGGCTAGAATGCCATGGCCTCAGCCTACCTCACAGCAACCTCAAATTCCTGGGCTCCAGCAACGCTCCTGCTTTAGCCTCTTGAGCCGCTGTGACCACAGACATACACCACCACCCCTGGCTAATTATTTTTTGTAGAGATGGGGTCTTGTCTTGAACTCTTGAGCTCAAGCAATCCACCTGATTCTGCCTCCCAGAGTACTAGGATTATAGGTGTGAGCCACTGTGCCTGGCTGAGACCTTCCCTACTTTTATCTCAGAGTTTGGTTTCCTTTCTCATATCCTGTCCTGCAGTCTTCACCTCACATTTAGCACTTTTTTCTCCATGGGGCTCTGCTTGGGAAGGATCCCTGGCAAATCAGTCTCAGGAGTCCTTGTGCTCAGCTTCTCTGCTAGCCTTTTAATATGCCAGTTTCTTTGTGGTCACCTATTATGAGAGCAGCAGAACTCCTACTCCCAGGGGCAGTTCTCCCATTGGTTCATGAACTTGCTGGTGTTTATCTCTTGGCTGTTTGGGCTTACTTTATTTTGAGGTCCATCACATGCTCCATTGCTTCCCTGGTTTTTTTCAGATGGTGCCAGCACATGGTAGTTTCAACTGCTTGAATTCTGGGGTCTGCAGGATTCCTTATCATCTGATAAGAATTATCCACTGCTTTCATATTTTATATTAACATCTAATTCATTTGAATGTTGGTATGGCATGAGGTATGGGTCCAATTTGATCTTTTTCAAAAAGGCTATCCAGTTAGCCCAATATCATTTCAAATTACCATTTGCAGTGCCACCTTTACCAAATACTAAATTTCCATATGTATTTGGGTCTAGTTTTGGACTTTCTCTCCTGTTGGTTGCTCTGTTGATTCACACTATACCATACTATTCTAATAAGTATAACAGCTTGCTTTAATATCTGCTAAGGCTAGGCCCTTTGGGAAATATCAGATACAGCTCCTTTGCATAATTCTTCTTCACTTTTTGATTCCTTCTTGGACTCAGATTAGAAGTGTTAGATCTCAGAAATATGTTCCAGTTCACAAAGTTGACCTCAGCTATACCTTATCTGCTCTTTAAAGTCTTGTCGTTATATTTTCTGCAGGTGCTCATTCGTGATACCTTGTTTGCTTTTGTTGTTTCCTTTTTTTTTTTTTTTTCTTTGAGACAGAGTCTCACTTTGTTGCCCTCGGTAGAGTGCCGTGACGTCACAGCTCACAGCAACCTCCAGCTCTGAGGCTAGGATGATTCTCTTGCCTCAGCCTCCTGAGTAGCTGGGACTACAGGTGCCCGCCACAATACCCAGCTATTTTTGTTACAGTTGCCACTGCTGTTTTAGCTCGCCCGGGCTGGGTTCAAACCCGTCACCCTCGGTATATGGGGCTGGCGTCCTACCCACTGAGACACAGGCGCTGCCTGTGTTTCCTGCTTTTTAACTGTGAGCTACTAGTTTTCTTGGGACTTTTTCTATAGGAAGTCTTTAAGGGTTGAGTTACAGTTGTACATGTATTTCACTACAGAAGGTAGTTTGCCCCTCTGCCAGTTTAAATAAGAGCACTGTAAACTAACAGCTTCCTTAAAGTAAGTTCTCTTTTAAGTTTTTTGGAATCACATGGGAAATGTGAATTCAGATTATAAACCTGCACAGTCATCTTGTGGTAGTCCATTTTCATGGAATCTCACTGTCCTACTTTCATGTCAGGTTCATTTTCCATTACCTTTGGGGTTTCAGCTTTATGTAGGGGCTGCTACTTGATACCCCACCCTGAGTGCAGCCCAAGTCCGTGGCTTTTATACTGCTGCACCTTTTAAAGCTATGAAGGGAGAAGCCTAGTATCTTCAGGCTTCAGCGTCAGGGCAAATGCTGGCTTTGATGTTTAGTTTTCCTTCATTTTTGGCCTTGCAGATGCTTTCTTTTATTACTATATGGGCAATCTATTACTCTTAACATTTTATAGTGTCTTTTAAAAATTTGAAGATTTCATTTTGAAATGATATAGATTTTAAAATATAGTAAAAAGAATTTTCATACTGTTTAACATATCCCCTGTTAATGTCTTATCACAGTTTAGTTATCAAAATAAGGAAATTAATGTTTATATAATGCTGTTATCTAATCCACAGACTTTATTCAAATTTAATGAATGTCCAACTGATATCCTTTTTCTGGTCTAGGATCTAATCTAGGATCATACACTGCATTTATCATATCTCTTTAGTGTCTCTTAACTCACAGCTTGTTTCTGTCTTTCATTCTTGTTGTTGTTCTTCTTTGAAGTACAGTGGCCTGATTGTTTCATAGAAAGTCCCTTAGTTTGTGTTTGATCCAGCAACACATTCTTAAACATTGTCTTTATATTTATCCAAGATGTCAGTTGTTTTAATTGGCAAAGTTGTTTTGAGTTTCTAGAAATGGAAGTCATGACTTGTAAATTATTTTCAACGACTTTAGGGTGACTTTTTTTTAAAGGTGAAAGGTTAACATTGGCGGTCAGAATTCTAAGTGAATACAAAATCTCTCCATCTTACTGTTCTTAGTGTCACTGAGTCCACTCATTTTTGTACGTTGGTTCTTGAAGAGCATGTTTCATGGTCTGGTCATACCTGTTTTTGTAACCTTTTAAATGGGGGTAGTGCCCTACTACCTACATGGCTTTGCAGTGAAGCCTTGTGATCTTTCCATCCCTAACACTCAGGTGTTCTAAGAACATGACCTTGTGCAAGGTTTTAAACCAAGTGAGGTAGGCAAGATATGAATGCCCTGTCAGTTCTTTTAAGAAATAGTGTTAAATTGAAGAAATGTCAGCATCAGCTTCAACATTATCTTTAAAACAGTTTAAGACTTTGGTTGCTCTAGGGAAATTAGAAGAAAAGGTATTAACTCCAACTTAGAGACTTTAATAGATACCATTAATTTAATAAGGCAGTCATTTAGTTAGCAGTCATGTAATGTCCTTCATGTGTCCAAGGATAGAGTAAGACCAGATGGTAGAAGCCACATACTTCAGCCCTATCAAGGGAGAGCTTTGGAGTAGGACTCTCTGACTCTTAGGAGGCTCTATACACTGCCAGAGGTGCAGTAGTGAGGGTGCTGTACAGCCTAGGAGGACTGTGGTTATATAAAATTTTACCCACTTGACAGGACATGGGGCTTTGTTTTCCTATTTTAAATAATTATGGAATCTTCAGGTATTTTAACTTTATTTCATGGCACACTATTGGCCATATGTATGGTCTCTTTTGCCATCTTACCCTTGATTAGGAATGCAATCTCAATTACGGTTTTGGCATGGGAGATACAGTTCTCTTTTATGACATAGTTTCTAGAAACCGAAGCTAAATGGGACCTGCCTGGACTGCTTTCTCAAGATGTTAAAATATTAGAATATTATGTGTGAGTTTTTCCTTTTTAGTTTTTATTGCTGAAGATCAGAAAAAAGACACCATAAGTTTATTTGATCAGCGTGAAAAGCGGAATCGTACACTCTGAACTGAGCTGGAATTCACATATCTTACATCAGGACTGAAGTGATCACTACAAAATATTCACGAGGGACCGAATACTCAAAGCTGTGAAATGCACTGAGTAAATGTTCTAAGTAAAATGTACATCTAAAGATGGTTATTGTGGAAATGAGTATGTACCTTAGGAAAAACTGGACTGTCTCTTAGACAATTTGAGGGGGGTGCTTTTGATGTATCTAGTAAGATGCTAAAATTTGTCAAAATTTTTGGCTAATAGGTATTTCATGAGGAGATCAACACCAGAAATAGAACACGAGTTCTCCTTTGATGTGGCAGCAATGGCGCTCCTTTATTCTGGAGCTTAACTGTGTGAAAGAAAACAACATGTAGGAAGAGTCTGTCTTCTGATGTGAAGGAGACTGACTCCAGGTGGAGAACTCTTTTTCCCTCCTCTAGAGTCCTCTTCTCTACATGCTGGGCTGAGTTCTGTTCTCACTGGTACGGTGAGTGAATACCTTATATTCTTGTGCACTCACTTCCAATTCTGACAATCAAGGGCCTAGAGCACTGACTGTTAACACAAACATCACTAGCAACAGTTTTAAACAAGTCTAAATATAAAGCTGTTTTGTGTGAGAATTTTTAAAAAGACTACTTGTATAATAATTGTTATCATTTTTAATGTACAAAACACTATTATGTGACTTGTAATTTGAACATTTGTGGTCTATACTTGCTTTGCTACATATTTGTGGGCAAAGCAGAATCTTCTCTAATGTACATTGCCAAAAAACTCCAGTGAATTCAGTAGACTTTTGACAAAAAGTGTCCAACCAGAGATGACACGGGCATGCCTGCAGCAGAGCACAGTGAGAATGGGTTTGGGTGGACAATTCTGAGCCTACTTTATTTCTAAAGTGAAAGAAAAATAAGTTAATTGATCCTGAAGAATATATACAGTGTTATAAACTGGAACTGTTTGGAAATGAAAGAAATGGAATAGTTACTTTGGTGATTAGTTTACACATATAGTTTATGGTGAGTGACTCAGAAAACTGATTTAAAAATCAAAGGTTAACATTAATTTGGAAAATTACTAATCATAGTTCACAATAACAATGGTATTAGGTTTGACTTGACTTGGGTCCTAATAGCTATAGTAAATAGGCTCTTAACTGCTAGTGAATGATGGGCAAAATCCTATTAATGACTTTCTGTGAGGCTCTCTAAAGGGTAAGAGGCAGAATCCACAGGATGTGGGGTGCAGGACCTTCAGAGATCATTATTTGTTAACTCTGATTTTCAGAGAGGAAAATGGGATCCAGAGAAGTTAGGGAGCTTCTAGCTGGTGAGCTGTAGTACCTCACTATACACTAGCTATCCCTGAAGGTGTGCTTTATTTACATTCATGTCATCTCCAACCTGAATGTTCTTCACATATGATATCCTTTTCCCTACTTATTTAAGATTAAACTTTTCCAACCAGAAAAGGCAAATGAAGAAGGGTCTTAAAATCTCTATAAGGTTTTATTTAAGTCCTTTGCCAGCCTCCTTTTGTTTCCCAGTCTTGGTTGATATGAGTGCTCTCTTGCTTTCTCAATTAACATTCTACTCATTTCATGTTGAATTAGTGTGCATACAGATGCTGAGAAATAAATAATGTTAGTTCAGTTTTTAAAACTGTTTTCACACCTTTCATTGTTCTGTTTTTCCTTTATCCCCTATAAGAGCAGATAAAGAATCAGCTTTCAAATCATGGCTTAAAGATGGTGGTTTGCTTTAAACCTTTTGTGAAATGAGATTGGATGTCATTATAAATAAAAAAATGAACACAGTGCTGTCCTCCTCACATGCAAAGCCCATTGTGCTTAGCCAGTATGTGTGCATGCTGAGTTCTTTCTCCAGGCAGCCATGCTTACATCACTAACTTCGCTTGGGATCAAGGCAGGGATCCAAGGCAACAATGGAGAGAGAGGGCTGAAGGCTGTTTCAACAAAACAGAAACCTGTGTAACAGCATCTAGTAGATATCAAACATCTGACCTGGGTCTTTTGATTTCATCCAAAATTAAACTGGTAGCTATTTCATTTAAAATTAAAATAAATTCTTAGTATAAACTCTAATCTATACCTTCCCCTATCCTTTCAAGTGATGTGGACATGATTAATCGGATTATTCATTTGATCTTTGTTCTCCTGCAAGTATTACTGCATCTGAAGATTTCTTAAGCAACCCTGGTTTAGATTTCATAAGTAATCTAATTACCATACATAATTTATGTGTGATGCAGTTTGAGTAATAAGTCATTACCTGTCAATTAAGTCAGTGTGGTAATTAAATAACTAGACTGATAACTAGCATATTCTGCTGTAATTTGTAATTAACTGGTTATCCATTCATTGTAGAACCTGGAATGATGGGAGAGAACTGTGAATTCTGGATCTTTTTTTTTGAGGCAGAATCTCAAGCTGTTGCCCTGGGTAGAGTGCCATGGTGTCACAGCTCACAGCCACCTCAAACTCTTGGCTTAAGCAATTCTCTTGCCTCAGACTCCCAAGTAGCTGGGACTACAGGTGTGTGCCTCAATGCCTGGCTGTTTTTTTGGTGCAGTTGTCATTGTTTAGCTGACCCCAGGCTGGGTTCAAACCTACCACCCTTGGTGTATGTGGCTGGCACTGTAACCACCGGGCGCTGAGCCGAATGCAGGATCACTTTAAGGTCCAGGGAATTGGTCTGTGTTTGGCCTAAAAGATTATTAATTATAAATAATGATTTAGAAGTTGACTTCTAACTTTGACATGCATTTAGGAAAAATTATACAAATTTAAAATAAGGTTTCTTTAACTGGGTTATATTAAATTTTTTTCAGAAGATTATTAGCTTAGACTTTTTTTTTTCTCTTGAGACAGAGTCTCACTCTGTCATCCTGGGTAGAGTGCTGGGGCATCATAGCTCACAGCAACTTCAAACTCTTGAGCTCAGGTGATCCCCTTGCCTCAGTCTCCTGGGTAGCTGGGACTACAGACACCTGCCACTATGTCTGGCTAGTTTTTCTATTTTTAGTAGAGATGGAATCTTGCTCAGGCTGGGCTTTAACACCTGAGCTCAGATGATCTAGCTGCCTTGGCCTCCCACAGCACTAGGATTAT
Organism: Perodicticus potto; assembly: GCA_963574655.1. Lineage (NCBI taxonomy): Eukaryota > Metazoa > Chordata > Mammalia > Primates > Lorisidae > Perodicticus > Perodicticus potto. The sequence continues at coordinate 8,713 of CAUYRH010087235.1, forward strand.
AGGTGTGAGCCACTGGGCCCGGCCAAGCTTAGACTGCGAAAGTATTCATTAGTGTTTGAAAGTTTGGGAAATAGCTTATCTTAATTGGGCATTTAAATATTTCTATGTTTATGTAGTATTTCTCAGTTCAGACAGCAACACTTTTAAAGTCTATTAAACACTGTCCCTTCAAAACACATTCCCAGAATTTTATTTAAACAGAGTACTTAAAATAGATAACTTCCCATACACTTAAAAAACACACTAAAATATTTCTGTCCTTGTTGGTGTACCTGTGAAACATATCTCTGATAAAGTTAAATGACTGGAACTGGAAATGTTTTCATCTTTAAACTAGGCAAATATAAACTGAAGATAATGAACTTATAAACTAGAGTCCTAAACATTTGAAGACAAATATTTGTCTTTTTATCTTTACTCCTTAGAATCAAAATATACTTTTAAAATTAGATTTTAAAGTGCTGAATTGAGTAGCACAAGATTATACCTTGCTTAAGCTACTTTATATCCCCCCAAAAGGCTAATACTGTGACAGGTGTTAGGTAAAATATTTAAGTCCAAGTAAATGATTGTGATTGATCAGAGGTGTGGTCCTAGATAATCATATAACTTGAGTTTTGCCTTTTGGAACCTTTTAAAAACTAAGAAGACCAGGCTAGAGTGCTGTGGCATCAGCCTAACTCATAGCAACCTTATACTCCTGGGTTCAAGGGATCCTCCTGCCTCAGCATCCCAAGCAGTAGGGACTACAAGCGCTTGCCATCAGCCCAGCTAATTTTTCTGTGTTTAGTAGAGATAGCTTCTCTCTCTTGTTCAGGCTAGTCTCAAACTCCTGAGCTCAAGGGATTATCCTGCTTCAGTTTTCCAGAGTGCTAGAATTATAGGCGTGAGGCACAGTGCCTGGCCAAACTTGTACTATGTTAAAATTAAAAATAAAATTAGAATAAGGATATAAAGAAAATATTTTGTACAGCTTTCCAATGCGCTTTTTAAGGTAGATGTTAACTACAAAAGAGTTAGAAGGTTAAAAAATTTACAAGTAAGTTATAGTTAGCTAAGGTTAATTTATTCATTGAAGAAATATATTTTCATAAATTTTATGTAGCCTAAGTGTACAGTGCTCATAACATCTATAGTTGTGCACAGTGACTTCTTAGGCCTTCACATTCACTCGCCACTCCAGACTAACTCAGAGCAACTTGCAGTCCTGTAGCTCTATTCATGGTTACGTGCCCTACACAGGGATACTACATTTTAAAATCTTTTTTACCTTACTTTTACCATACATTTCTCTGTTTTAAATACGTACCATTGTGTTACAGCTTCCTTACAGCTTCCTATAGTATTCAGTACAATCACATGCCATACAGGTTTTGTAGCCTCAGAGCAGTAGGCCATCCCATCTAGCCTAGGCGTATAGAGGCTATACTATCTCAGTTTGTGTACGGACACCCTGTGTTGCCTACACATCGTAGGAAACTGCTCAAGGACACAGTTCTTAGCTTTTCTCAGTATCGTCATTGTTAAGCAGGTTTGAGCACGTGTAAATTTGAACTGTGCTGATTAAGGGATGTGGCCCAAAACAGGAGAAAGAGGACTCTTCCCTTGGGATGTGTCATTTCAGCTGAAATTTAGAAGAGGAGAAACTGGCCAGGAGAAGAGACTTGGGAGTCTTGAAGGAGGCAACATGGCTACAGCCTGAGGAGCCAAAAGGAAGAGGGCAGAAATGAAATGGAAGAAGCAGAAGTGGACCAGCTGGGTGTTCCTGGATAAAGACTAGGTTATTAACTCGAGAACACTGGATTTTAGGTGGTGTAGAGTGATTGATTACACTTGCACGTTATGATCTTACAAGATCATAGCAGTTCCTCCCAGAATAGAGTAGGCCAAGGATGAATGTGGGGACATCAATTCTTTTTTTTGTTGTTGTTGAGACAGAGTCTCACTTTGTCACCCTTAGTATAGTGCCATAGCGTCACAGCTCACAGCAACCTCAGACTCTTGGGCTCAAGTGATTCTCTTGCCTCACCCTCCCAAGTAGCTGGGACTATAGGCGCCTGCCACAATACCCAGCTATTTTTTATTGCAGTTGTCATCGTTGTTTAGCTGGCCTGGGCTGGGTTCGAACCCACCACCCTCAGGGTATGTAGCTGACACCGTAACTGTGCTACAGGCGCCAAGCTGGACATCAATTCTTTAATGACTTTCCAGCTTTTGCTTCATCTCTTCAAGAAAGAGGTCTCCCTTTTGTCACCTGCAACCTTTACTTGCCAGATCCAGTAGGCTCATTTTGGTCCTTCTATTGCTGCCCTTTTAGCTGTATGTAGCACTCCATTCTTATTTTCCTGATATAAGGATTTTCTTCTGGAGGGTGTTTTTTGTGTTTCCAATGTCCAGAAGCATAGCCAAAAAGAAAAGGGAAGCAACTGCCTCTCCTAAACTTTTCCCAAATTGGGTGTGCTTTGACCAATACTTCCCACTATTCCTTTTTCTCTCTTCCCTGCCTCCCTTTTGAACCATTCTCAGGCAAGTTGATCTGATTTGATCTCATTATTTCCCTTCATAAAAGCAATAGTATCCACCAGTGTCTAAGTCCAAATTCTTTAACATGGTCTCTTTTTATCTCTAATCTCATCCCTCAAATCCTTTTTCCTGCTGTACACCTTAACCATACTACCACCCTCTGATTTTCAGGCCTAGGCAATTCCTGTCTAGGACCCCCTATGCTATCTAATGCCTCCTGGACCTCTGGTTCTCAGGTGAAGTGAGTTTATTTTTCCCATAAAGTTTTGTATGAGATGGTTTTCCTACCCTAGCACACCACATTTTCCTCATTGAATTTTAAATACCTATTTGTTTTCTAGCATTCATAATATGATTATAAGCTCTGGGAGGGGAGAGACTATCTTATTTCCTCCATTGTTTTTTTAGTACCCTGTGTGGTAGATTTTTTTATTTTTTTGTTTGAGACAGAGCCTCAAGCTGTCACCCTGGATAGAGTGCTGTAGCATCACAGCTCACAGCAACCTCCAATTCCTGGGCTCAAGCGAGTCTCCTGCCTTCGCCTCCCAAGTAGCTGGGACTACAGGCACCCGCCACAACACCCGGCCATTTTTTGGTTGCAGCCGTCATTAAATTCTTTGGCGGGCCGGGCTGTATTCTAATCCGCCAGCTGGCGCCTCAGCCCTTTGAGCCACAGGTGCCGAGCCTGAATGACAGATTTTAAAATTCTAAAAAGGCAGCTCTTTTTCCAATTAGAAGTCTATTTTTTTTTTTGTAGAGACAGATTCTCACTTTATCACCCTCAGTAGAGTGCCGTGGCGTCACACAGCTCACAGCAATCTCCAACGCCTGGGCTTAGACGAGTCTCTTGCCTCAGCCTCCTGAGTAGCTAGGACTATAGGTGCCTGCCACAATGCCCGGCTATTGTTTGTTTTGCAGTTCGGCCAGGGCTGGGTTTGAACCCACCACCCTTGGTATATGGGGCTGGTGCCCTACTTACTGAACCACAGGCACCGCCCCAGAAGTTTGTTTTTAAAAACCAAAAAAATAAAGCTACTTAAAGGAAAACACACAATTCTGTCAATAATATTCACGAACAAATCTTTTTTTAGCTGATAATGGGTTCTCTTTAGTACATTCTTTGCTCTTAGGAAGACCCATTCCCCCAAAATAACCAAGTTGTTCTTTAATTATAGAACCTTCATCTGTACTAACTGCCCCGATCAGACATAGCTGTTAAAAAGTGCCAGAGCATCCTCTCAATTGAAAGTGATCCCATCATTTTTAGGGCCCTTGGTATATTAATATTCTATTTCTTTTTGGTTTCAAGGATGCCTCTGAAAGCAAAAAAATATATTGATATGTAATATCTTGGCCATTGGGATGGAAGAGTAATTTCTCAGCTTTCTAAAATGTGCCTCAGGCTGTCCTGGTTGTTTGCCAAATGTTGATGCTCTTTTTCTTATTTCCTACTATTTCTTTGCCTTTTGTTTTGTTTTGTTTTGTTTAAAGCATTCAGAAATTACCAGCCAGAAACTATTTCAGGATGCTTACTGATTGTTCCTGAATAATACAACCATTACTACTCTTGGAAAAGAGAACCAGACCACTTCAGTACCCTATGGTCTTCTCCTACTGTGGCAAGCAAATGTAGTCAGGTTAACTGCTTTAAAGTATATGCAGAAAAAAGTTCAAATATTATATGTTTAAGAAAGGTTGGTCAGAGTTAAGATATTTGAAGTTCAGAACTCTTTTTATCACAGACCAAATAAAAATTGTCTCTAGTCTCAGGCCAAGCCAAAAAAGCCAATTTAAGCCACAATATAAGCTCATTTTGCCAACAGTACTGCCTACTGAGAGGACACAGGGAAGGCCCTAGAGTCTTAGACAGCTGCTTTGGCAAACACCACAGCAGAGACAGGAAGAGGAGGAGCAGCAAAAGAAGTGTGGGGCCTCAGGCACTGACACTTGTAGGTATGGGTGGATTTAATTCAGTTTTTCAAAGCCAGAATTTACTGAACAGACCTCCCCCATTTCAAAATCTTTCATGGGTTAAAATGAATATGAAGTAATCAAAAAGAAGCATGCCACATTTAAACCTAGACCTTAAATTTAATCTATGTACATTACTATCTTCCTACCCTTTGAATGTCACCAGCAAATATAACATATAATCTTTTAAAAGTGCCAAAAGTTAACAGTTAAAGGATGTATTATAAATGTCTGAATTATTATATATATTATCCATGATGTCATGACACACAAAGTCACAATCCTCATGTAATGTAGTCTCTCTCTTAGAGGTTGGATGAAAATCTCTTTTAAATGTATTCTGCCAAAATCTCATACAAGTGTTTAGTAAATCCCATGGTTTGAAACTTTGTTTGGATAGTTTGTTTTTGAATTGCCCAAATGTTAAAGAGCAAGCACCTTCAGTTCTTAACACATCAATAAAGTGCTATTGTTTTTCATCTCCAACAGTGCATTTTTTGTCAAGAAATTTATTAACCTTTACAAACACTATTTTCACTCAATCGTTCATAAAAAGTGATTTATGATTAAATCTGTAATAAAACCATATAATGTTCATCAATGAATTCAATAGGATCAGTTTCACCAATGGAACATAATAAACCACTTTAAAACAGCAGTTTTCATTCACATCATGTAAGGCTGTCAAACTAAAAAGTGTTCCTTATAATGGGATGTTATCCAAGAAATCCATTTCATTTCCCATTAGGTGCAGACTGGTGCACATACCCTCTGAGAGTGGGCTCTGCAAATAGAATCTTCCCTTTATAGTCACCTTTTCAGTCTCTTTCAAACAAGTTTCACAACTGGAAAATATTTGTGAGCAGAGAAATCAAATTCAGGAGGAACCTGTAAAGAAAAAGAGATAAGTCAGTGTATCCTCAGATATTCAGACAGTAAACAAAAGATTTATTTCAGAGTTTCCTGTGTTTTTAGAAATATAGTAGCACAAAAGAGATTTTTAAAAATTGGCTTAATGATAAAGTGAACTAATCTGGAGGAAGATGATTAACCTGTTTCTGGTTTTATGAAACTCCTTAGAAAACATGCTGAGCAGCTGTTTTCTATCTTCAGAAAACAGTTAAAGAAAAATGTACTTACATTACAGGAAAAGAGTTTAGTTAGATAGGGTCAATAAAGTTTTAGTTCTAGGGTCACTAAAAGTACTAAGAGATGAAATTAAGAGTCATCAGTAAAGCAGGGCAGGAAAGCAGACAATGGTAAAAACAACGGGAGTGAATCAAGAGCAAGACACAATGGGAAAATGCCACCAAAACCATCTCAGTAGCTGGCCTCTTAATGTATAACTTGCTCTGAAATGTTGATGTAACACTGATGCTACCCATTACCAAAGAAAACATAGATTCTCTCACTACCTGAGCTATTAAAGAGTCATTAATTATTCATTCACTTTCCCAAAGGCAGATGACAGGTTTTTTTTTTTTTTTTTGAGACAAGAGTTTCATTTTGTCATCCTGGGTTGAATACAGGACCAATGGCATCACAGCTCATAGCAACCTCAAACTCTTATGTAGCGATCCCCTTGCATCAGCCTCCAGAGTGGCTGTGAGTACAAGCACCAGCCATAATGCCTGGCTAGTTTTTCTATTTATAGCAGAGATGGGTCCTGCTTTTCCTCAAGCTGGTCTTCCGGAGCTCAAGTAATCCACCTTGCGTCAGCCTCCCCGAGTGCTAGGATTATAGGCTGTGCCACCTTGTCTGGCCAGCAGATGACTTTTATTTATTTTTTCTTTATTAAATTATGACTGTGTGTACATTAATGCATTTATACATCATACTTCTCCCATAAATTTGCTTTAAGCCTCCTAGTTATTTAGTAATTTATGTAGCAGGGAGGAGAGGGAAACTTAAGAGCTGAACTTGGAAATTTTAAGTCAACAAAATCTAAGTCTCAAGGCTAAAAGGCAAGGCAAGTCCTAGTTAATTGGGTTTTTGCTGAATGTTTTTAGGATTTTTGTTCAATAGTTTAAGCTTTTCTATAACATTTATGCATCTTATTGAAAAAATGTAAAATTTTACCATAATTTAAAGATCATTCATTTTCCCCATTAATATACTCACCTTAGATTCTTTTTTGTGTCCTCCTGCCAATAATTTCATAACCACAAAGTTGGGTTTGGCAACCTTTAAAATTCTATTGACCTGAAAAAAACATGAACAACATAAAACTATCAAAACATCAAATCCATAGTCAAAACTTCCTTTTTTTCAATGTTCCCAGTGCTAAGTGACCATTATGCTATAGATCCTCAAACTACGGCCAGCAGGCCACATGTTTCAGTGTGAATTGTATTTGTTCTCGTTTTGTTTTTTGCTTCAAAATAAGATATATGCAGTGTGCATAGGAATTTGTTCATAGTTTTATTTTTAAACTATAGTCTGGCCCTGCAACGGTCTGAGGGACAGTGAATTGGCCACCTGTTTAAAAAGTTTGAGGACGCCTGCTATAGATAGTAACAGAAAATCTGAATAATGAAAGTATTGATATTTTATTCAATAAAGACAATGTAAAATTGTAAACAAACATAAGACTTCATTTATTAATACAGAATTCCATTTCAACTAACTCTTAAAAACTCTGACGGACCACCCTATCTTACTTTCATGAAAACAAAAGAACACTTGGCCTATAAAGGGAGCATAGGATAGCCTCTGAAGCATGGATTCAAGTTATGTTTTCGAATTCCAGCTTTGCTACTTCTAAGCTGTAAAACCTGACCAGTTCTAACCTCTCTGTTCCTCAGTTTCTTCATCTATAAAAATGGAAATGATTACTTGCCCACAAAGATGTGAGGATTAAAAGAATATATAAGAGCTGAGAACCATGGCTGGTAGGGAGTACATATCTTTCAAGTGTTCCCTGTTATATGTCTAAAAGGCTTCATTTGAACACCTGAATAACAATGGAACAAATTAGTGTACTTCTAGAGAGTACAATCTGAAGAATGTAAGTTCCCCCTGCAGCCTTCGTACTGGAAGGCTTTCTCTGGAAGCACACGAATCTGCTCAACTCCCAATCACATACCCACCTGCCTTGGTGACGGATTCATTTGGACATCTAGTACAAAAATAGGCAACTGAGCTTTTGCTCTGCTTGGCCACCTATTCCTGCTCCATGGGCAGTCTTGCCCACATGAATCAATCTGTTTGCTCAGGCCAAAAACATTAAGTCATCCTTGATACTTCTTGCCTCTCATATCCTACATCTAATCTATCAGTTGATCCAGATGACTTGACTTTATATAATCCATAGAAGATGCAATCACTTCACTGTCAACATCTTACCTGGATTGCTGCTATGGCCTCCATGACTGGCTTTCCTAATTTCACCCTTGGCCCTGCTATAGTCTATTCTCTCAGTGCCAGAGTGATCCTTTAAAATGTGAATCAGATCTGGTGACTCCTCCATTAACTAACAGCTCACCACCTTGTTCACCCCACTCCACACCATTCCCTACACTAGTCCCTGGCTGTTCTTCAGTAACTCCAGGTACACTCTGGCCTCAGTGCTGCAGGCAGGTCCATCTGCTGAGAAGGCTCCACCCTTGGCTATCCATGCTTCTTCACCTTCTAGGATTTGCTAAAGGCCACTTTATTTAGAAATGTTTAATCCCCTCCTCTTCTCCACCTTCTGTAGCATTTTCTGTCATATTCTCAGCTTGATTTTTCTTCACAATTGGGGCCTTCTAGTATACTACATAATTTACTTATTGTCGACAGCCCAGAGTCACTACCCTCACCACCACAAGGCCTGGGATTTCAGTCTGTTTTATTTTCTGCTGGGGACACAGTAGGCAAATCAGTAAATCTTCACTGAATAAATGAAGTTTCCACTAAAGGAAATAAGGCATCTACTATAGGTACTTCCCATAAGCTTTTACACTACCCCCTTTTCTTTTATTAAGTAGTATATATGATTTTATAAAGAGTCTCAGTCTTATTCTTCTTCCAGGTACTCGCTCCCCTCCCAAGAAGTAGAAATAAGAATTTATACTGATGTATCTCTCCAGAGATATTTTGTATTCATACAAGATAATAAAACACATACATATAGTCTTTCTTGATCCTTTTGACTGAAATGGCACCATACTATGTATACTGTCTTGTACCTTGATTTTTAAAACATCCTGAAGAACATTCCATTTCAGTACATAAAGATCTTCCTTGTCCTTTTTAAGGCTGCACAGTATTCCACTGTATGAATGTATCATAATTTATCAGCCCCACTGTTGAACACAACAGCTTCTTCCTTTTTACTGCTATCAGAAATCTTGCTGCAATGAATATTCATATGTTCATCACATCCTTCATTTCCTATATGTGCACATGTGTGCATCTATTAAGATAAATCTCAAGAAGCAGAACTGCTGGATCTAAGCATTAGCACTTGTAATTTTTGATAGATACTGCTAAACTACCCCTCCATGAATGTTGAATCAAAATATACTACCAAAACAATATATACATGTTACAAGTACAGAGTAAGTATTATACTTCAATAAAAATAAAGATACATAGGCTGGGCGCCTGTGGCTCAGTGGGCTAAGGCGCCAGCCACGTACACCTGAGCTGGCGGGTTCGAATCCAGCCCGGGCCCGCCAAACAACAATGACAGCTGCAACCAAAAAATGGCCGGGGCGTTGTGGCGGGCGCCTGTAGTCCCAGCTACTTGGGAGGCGGAGGCAAGAGACTCGCTCGAGCCTAGGAA
>CAUYRH010087236.1:0-110119 GCA_963574655.1 Perodicticus potto
TTTTTTTTTTAAATTATTTTTTATTGAGTCATAACTGTGTACAATGATTCAGGCTTGGAGTACAGTGTGCGGGTTTTCCATACAATCGGAGATATTTTTATCCACCTGATTAATGTAACATTCATGATATTTTCTCATTTACTATCAAAGTTTTCATACTTCTGTATAGACTGAAAATAGCAAAGACAATAGTAATTTTAAGAAAAATTGCTCACCACTTGTGAATTTATTTTTAGTCATCAATTTAATTTTTAAAAAGATTATGTATGTCTTTTACTTAAAAGATTTATACAACTGCATAATTCTTTTGAAATAAATATTAGGAAATAGTCTTTAGATAATTTAACCCTCATCTAGAAAATGTAATTTCCAACAGTCATCAAGAAGAAAATAATAGACAAAAATAATTAGGTTAGTGTTGATTTTCTTACCCCTAAAACCTGAAGAGTGTTACACACTCAATGACTTAAGATTCAATATTAAGAATCATTGGTAGGTGTAGTGGCATCCACCTGTAGGGTTAGCTACTCAGGAGGTTGAAGTGGCAGGATCTCTTGAGTTTAGGAAATGTTCAAGACCAGCTCAGCTATGCCTCAGAGCAAAACATTGGCTCAAAAACAAAAACAAAAAAAGAAAGAAAGAAAATCAGGAGATGCCGTCTTCCAGTAAATCACCAAAATGACAAACACAAAGGGAAAAAGGAGAAGCACCTGATGCACGTTCTCTAGGCCTTTTAGAAAACATGGAGCTGTTCCTTTGGCCACATAGATGCGAATCTACAAAAAAGGTGATATTGTAGACATCAAGGGAATGGGTACTGTTCAAAATGGCATGCACACAAATGTTACCATGGCAAAACTGGAAAAGCCTACAATGTTACCCAGTATGCTGTTGGCATTGTTGTAAACACACAAGTTAAGGGCAAGATTCTTGCCAAGAGGGTTAATGTTCATACTGAGCATATTAAGCACCCTAAGAGCCGAGATAGCTTCCTGAAATGCGTGAAAGAAAATGATCAGAAAAAGAAGGAAACCAAAGAGAAAGGTACCTGGTTTCAACTGAAGCACCAGCCTGCCCCGCCCAGAGAAGGTCACTCTGTGAGAACTAATGGAAAGGAACCTGAGCTGCTGGAACCCATTCCCTATGAATTCATGGTATAATAGGTGTACAGCATAGCACACAGGAAAACCAAGAGGTCCAATGGAACCGTGATGTTAGGTGCTGGAATCTATTCCCCATGAATTCATGGCGTAATAGTCATACAAAGCCTCGTCACATTCAAAGGCAAGCCATCTCCCTGAGCTACTGGAACCTTTTCCCTATTAATTTACAGCATAATAGGTATTAAAAATAAATGGCCAATATTATAAAAATTTAAAAAGAATTATTAATTTGCAAGCCATTGTATCTGCAGATGAAAGATTTCTTAGAGTGTTTTGGCAGGGATATTAAAGGTAGAAAGCTGATATATCTATTCCACAATTTATTTTTCATCATCTATTGATACTTATTACTTATTTATGAAGAGTAAATGTGATTTGTGATTTTTTTTATTCTTTCAGAAGATCTGCTTTCGTGGCAATAATTATTCACATGGGGTGTGTGTGTGTGTGTGTGTGTTCATGCATGTATGCACATTCTTGATGGTGGATGGACAATTTGTGCTGGGGAAATACAAATGAACCCCTTTAGGCAGACCTAAGTTAAACTGTAAAGCGTGGTGTTTTCTCATACACTCTTTGAGACTCCTTAGGACTTTTCTTTCCTAATATCAGTGTTGTTGTCTTGCAGGGTCCATTGAGGATATTTCACAACCTGAAAGATGTAGGATTTCTCCAAGTGAAAGTCATCAGAGCAGAAGGTCTGATGGCTGCTGATGTAACAGGTAAGGGATGACACAGTTCTCCTGGCCCACGTATCAAGCAGCACGCAAGGTCCACAACCATTTAATAATCCAACTCTGCAAGTCACCTGACTGGATCATCAAAGGAAATAGTTTAAATATAAAGATTCAGGGTTGATCTTACAGAGATTTGCCAACCCCTTGAGTTGTATATTGGCTATGCCTTTAAAGACAGGGTAACAAATTAAAAGTAATTAATGCAAGGCAAAATAACATTTGAGTTGTTGCCTTCTCCGAAGTTTAATCACAGTAATGGGAATGTATTTCCCAGGTGTTGCCGTTTTTTTCAGGCTCTAGGGCAATCGTGTATTGCCTTCCCTTATTTACGGCATCAGCTTCTCTTGGAGCAGCAACACTTATGATCCAGACATACGTTAAATCTGTTGCATGGTTCACTGAAAAGTTTAGATGCATAAATACTAAAAACCTGAGCTTGAACTCTTGGTATTGGGTCAGTATGCTGAACTGATTTCTTAGTTTTCTAAATTCTTCAGCACATCCCAGAGATAATTCTGGATCTGAGCTAAGCAGCTAGATTGGAATTTTTTAAAGTGGGAAACAGGCCTGTAAAACTGCCAAAAAACTTCCTGATTTGGGTATTCCTGTTTTTTTGTCATATTAACAAATGGGTTCATGGTAATTATTTCATCAATTTCCTGAATTAAATTATTTTTTGATTTACAACTATTTGACCATTTTTTGTGATTTTATTTTATAAGGATTTGGGGGACATTTGTGCCCATTTGTGTACCTTAAATTCACATCTTAAATTGCACAGTAAATAGGACTGTTTTGGCCAATTTTTGTGTAAGTTTCACTGTTCCTGAAGACATCCATTTACTATTTGTGGACATTACATCATGAATGTTCAGCAGGATGATCCCAAAGAGGCAACAGTCTATTCGAAAGGAAACAAATGTGCTTTTCCTCCCATCCAAGGCTCTGCAAATCACTGTATCCTTCATAATTCACTCAACAAATTCGGATCAAAACCAAATTACAAGATAATATGTCTTCAAACTAAAGTAGTACACTTTGCCCCACAAGCTGCAATATTTAAAGATTTTAATGTTTACATAGTATCAAATGATTACTTATTGTGTGATAAAAATAAAAACGGTGGGAGTTTACATTTTTTAAAAAGGTAATTATCAACTCATTTGTAACTGAGAAGACAATAACAACTGTCATTTTTTTTTTTAATTGGCATGCCTGAAAATAGTAGGCAAGAAGGTAGTTTGTAATCTCTTTGCATAGGTACTGACTTGGCTCCTTATACTAAACAATTAATGAGTATTAATTTTAGTTTCTTTTTTATGAATTTTATTTCTGGTATAGTTTTAATTACATTAATCTGGGCACAACAATTTCTTATAGAAAAATTCAAGTACCATTTACTTCAAAAGCTTAGATACCTGCCTATTATGTAATTCAATACAATTATATAAGTTTGTCTTCTCTTGGAGAGAAACTGTCATTGGTTTTAAAACTTCATGAATATGCAAACTACATTAACCTAGTGGCCTATATGCCACTGTGGAAGTTAAAGTACATGTTCTTTCAAAACTGGAAAAAATAGAAGTATTTCTTTCCTAATGGTTTTATGTAAATTGATGGAAATAACAATGGCCTTTTCCCTAGTGATCCAATGAGACATAATTTTGGCTTCATAAAATGAACATTAATTTGGAGAATACTAAATAACAGAGTCTCCATTTTTCCCCTCCAGTTTTAGGGGTATAAATCTAATGATTCCTCATTCCATGCTGACTTTATAATCTAATGTGCTCTGATTTGAACAAGAGAGATGTTCAACTATTCAGGAGCAAGAAGATAATTCAGTCTTTGGCCTTCCTCACTCTTAGACCTTCTGTGGTCATTATGACATTCATGATGGTGGCAAAGATTAAGGACCATATATTTAAGTGAGAAAAGTCTGAGTATACGACCAATTTATAAAATCATCTTTCCTTCTGGAAAGGATAAATACTTATAAATATCCTGATGCTTCTTGATTTTTGACATTAAGTTTGAGGTACAAGTAAGCTCTCTGTCTACTTTCTTACTTACTCAATGAAGAACTTTAAAGATACGATGTACATCTCAGGAGATAACAGCAGTCAAGCTCTACACGATGTTAAGCAATAGTTTGAACGAGGGAATTGATGCTGTCTTCAAATCCTTAAATTAGCTTCCATTTAGGAGTGTTGCAGATAGAGAAGGGAGATTTTAAATCACTGATAACTCTGTGCTAAGGCAGCAATATGTTCTAATGTGGTTACAAATGAAGTTGTTACTGTGAGGTACTTGGTTAGCTTCAGAACACTTTTTTCAAGAAAAGTGTAACGAGACACATTTTTACTTGATGAACTTAGCTCTATTTTTAAAAATATTTGTAATAACCTGGACATAGAATTAAACTTCCATTGTTGAAGCAAAACTTTTTAAATTATAATATTCCATCATTAAACATGAGCACAAGAGAGAAAAATTCTATAATCTTTTAAGTAGCCATCAACCTTACTGCAGTTACAAGGAATTTTTCCCTTTCAAAATGTAAAATTTTTCTTTTGTTATAACACATTCATTGAGAAACATTGTGATACTGTATTAACTCTGTGTGAATAAAGAGCAATTGAGACTCTCTTTGAATGAGTGAGTATAAAGCACAAATTACTTTTTAATGAAACCCTCAATTCTTTCCCTTGTTCAGCTGAACACTACTATAGTGGGTCACTTCAGTTAAGCCCCTAATAAACTGTTGATAGTCGAGGGTAGTTTTTTCTTCCTTCTCAATAGCCTAGTGTTGGACAGTGCACTTCAAATCATTAAGGTTAATACAGATTTTAAATAGAGATTAACTCTGGTGGTTAAGGCCTTAATTTACAACTCCCACACATACACATGCATTGAGCAAGGCCCCAGAGTGGATTGAAATTTCAGTCAAATTGTGGGCAGCCTTTCACAGCCTGAGAAAGTGGCACTCTGGTTTGAAAAGTTGGTCAGCTCGATTCTTCGTGAGGGGAAAAGTTGGAGTAACTGAAAAATTCCTCTTGGTACTACTTCTTTACCTTTCAACTAACCACTGAAAAGGTTACTATCTCCCTACAGCATCAAAGCAAAACCCAGCGCCTGCCTGGCTTGCGTTCATGGGGAAGATTCTCTCTACCGCTAAGTACTCCTTCCAAACCAGACAGATCGTGAGGAAAGGCCAATGACTAGGGGATTTTTTTTTATTTTTTTGTATTAGGATTCTTGTTATAATTTGTCTTTTCTAGTTTCTGATTATTCTTTTCCTTGAGTGGGGCCTAATTTCTATTTCAACGGAACATTTGAAGTCTTCTGTATTGAGTGAGATTTCAATTTAGACCTGGCCTATTGGTTCTTTCAAGTTCCAAGAGGAGAAAGAGAAAAGAGCTCTTCTCTCCAGCCCCTCCTCTTCATTTTCCCCTGGGTAGTGTTTTTTATTCCCCCCTCCTGAGGAAGAGGTCACAACCTCCCCAGGGAGATCAGCCACTCAGTTTCAGAAATAGTGATATGGGAGAACTGTGAAACCCTTCAAAAGATGCCCTACCTTTTCACTGCACTACCAGGCACGCTGATATAAAACTCTCCACCCCAGGTGAATTGATCTCTCAAATTAATGCACTATCTCTTTCAGAAAATGAGAGAGAGAGAGAGAGAATTTTACAATTAACAGAATGTGTCACTGAAATTGTCCCATTAAATGAATATATCTTTTTCTAAAGACTAGCGACATGCCAGCCCCAGAGTCTGAAAACCTACTAGTTATTAAGAGAGATGTTCACTGCCCCTTTATTCCCATAGACTTCTCCCATGTTTTTCTTTCGGAAAACTGTCTTCATTGTTGGAAAATATTTAAGTAACAAAACAGCAGAAAAAGACACGCTACAGTTTTTTTATCAGCTTCCGTGAGACTCTTATTATCTTAAGAAATAACAGTTAGCAGCTCAGATTCATTAGCAGAGCTAAATTTAAGCCCCATTTGACAGGCTGCCTGGAAAACATTTTGTTTTGCTGTCTGTGGGCTTTAATTAAGATGTGTTCAATTTCAGTACTCTTCAGTCTAGCCCCCACCCCGACTTGCTGTGTCACAGACCGGCGATCAGACGCTCTTAGATGGTCCGGCCCATGACTTTGACCTTCTGCGCGGTCTGGCGTTCCCTGGGGAACCGTTCAGCTCATGAGGTCTGATTTCACACTTCCAGGATGCCTCGGCTCTCTTAACAATGACAGGGAGACAAAGCCCTTTAGAGCAGGCCGCATGGGGACTTGTTTAAATTGGAAACCAGAGAGGAGTCAAGGAACAAGGTTATGGGCTACAGAATAGTGCTTTTAATAAAGAGCTCACAGCTCGGCTGGCTCAAAGAGGTCTACCTCTGTACAATTAATTGAGCCATTTATCTGGAGCATCTTAGGCCTCTACTTTCTCACAGACTTGCGTGGTAAATATCAGCTAAGAAGCAAATGAGATATGCATGGAATGAATTTTAACACTTTGATTACTGTGCCTCCAGTCTTCATTAAAAGTAAATTTATTTGTATTTCTGACCTCATTATCAGTAGGCTGCCTGCATTTTTATTGGCTCCTGTGATTTCCAACTTGAGTGTGTCATGAAGGTATATTTTATGCAGAGATTTGGATTTATTATTCTGGGTATTTTTCCTGAACATTATGGGTCTATTCAGAGGAAAAAAATAAATAAAAAGGGAACTGTATGGGAAGGACAAGTCTGTTCTTCAAAAGTTTTACATATGGTTGGAGAAATACCAAGCACATATACATAATATAGACTAGATATTGTCCTTTAGAGAAATTAACTTTTTGTGGGTTACAGTAGCAAATTGCATGAGACGCATGTGATTGTTGCTTCAAGTAGCCCGCAGAATACAATTGCTTTATTGGAGAAAGTAGCAAAGTTGCTTCTTTTACAGAATTGTAGCAGTTTGAATTTTTAATAGCATATCCCCTTCTTGCCCTCATCACATTTAGGAACATTGATGATATCTGATAAATGCAGCCTTTGATTTTATGATCATTACTTGAAACTTATGTTGGCAGAAGAGAAAACATAGTGCTTTGAATTCTTTCTCCTTCCATGCAAAGCACTGTGTAAGACAGTAAAAAGTCTGCATATCTGTGGATTATCAAGGTTAAAATAATTTACCACATAAATGTGGGTTGCGTACTGATATTCCTAATTTCTTAACTTTTACTCTCTTAACATCTTAAAGTTATATTGGAAATAAAAACCCTAAGTTTTATCACAGGATGTATTGAAAATTTCCCAGCAAAATATGCTTTATTTTTGTTATATGAGCTAATGTCCTATTTGATTTTTAATAATTACTTATGTAAGATTTCTAGCAGATAGCAGACTTTGAGGAGACATTTAATGCAATTTATAATGCATCAAAATATGCAATGCCTGATATCCTTATCATGATAATTACCTGGTTTAACGATGTTACACACGCACACACGCATGATGACCATGTCGACACTACACACCTCTCTGGAGAATGAGACTAACAACATATCACCAGGAAGAAGGCGGCAGCTCGGTGCTCTTCCTGCTCTTATGTCACCACCTCTTACACACAAATAAAAGTTACTTTCCTTCAGCAATTGCATTTTTAAAGCTAGTCATACTCTGATTATAGAAATGCAAAAGTGTTCTTCTAAAGCCAAACAGTCGTTATCAAAATATTTCTGAAAAGAGAAACAATAGTGTTAATTTGGCACAAGAGCTGGTGGGGCCTGAGCCTGCGCTGCGTTTTAAAGGGAATTACAGAAATCATGTGTGATTCATATGCAGGTCACATGGCTGGAAGAATAGGTGAGATGACAAAAGAGATTCGTAATTGGGTTTGATATGCTTCAGAGGTGAAGGACTGCAGGCCGAGAAAGTGGTGGTCCCCCTATCAATGGGAAATGAGGGAAAGAGAAATACTATAAAATAATTAATCAGCTTCTGTGGAACTAAGATTACAAAAATAATCCTTTGAGTAAAGAAAGAGCAAATTGCTGATTTGGCTTGGAAGTTTAGCTTTTTACTCAGTGCTTGAAGACATGCTTTCTGATGCTAAAAGCATTGTTTAAAATTAAACTCTATATTTTGTTACGTTAAAATATAATCCTGTAAATAAGCAATGCTCCTTCTTTCTTTCTTTCTCTTTCTTTCTTTCTTTCTTTTGAGACAAAGTCTCACTTTGTCACCCTTGGTAGAGTGCTGTGGCTTCATGTCATAGCTCACAACCTCATACTCCTGGGCTCAAGCTATTCTCTTGCCTCAGCCTCCTGAGTAGCTGGGACTACAGATACCTGCCATAATGCCTGGCTATTTTTAGAGGTGAGGTCTCCCTCTAGCTCAGCTGGTCTCGAACTCATGAGTTCGGGTGATCCACTCACCTCGGCCTCCCACCCTGTTGGGATTACACGGGTGAGCCACTGCGCCAAACCTAGCAATGCATTTTTCTAGAAGGATGGATCATAGTGCTGCAAATAGAGAGGATCTACTTTTAACTAGGTGTTTAGAAAAAAAAAATTCTTGCTACAGAGATATTGTGGTCATGTAACAGTAGAGTTAGTTAGGCTCATAAAAGACTAAGCAGTCAAGCCTACAGGGTGATCAGTAAAGGGCTGACATCAGTGAGGATGGGGGGGAGAGACGCAGGCCTCTGTCTGTTTACACCGTTCAGTGTGTTCACGGATGATGCTGAGGAGATGATTGACTGCTCCCTTATCAAACATGCTAGGAGGGCGATTTAATTCATTTTGTGTGAGACCAATATACGTGTACAGTGCTGTACAACAGATAAGCATAATTCAATGAAATGAACATTAAAAAGTGCAGCTCTAAACTCTGTCCTGAGTACAGAGCAAGGATGCTGTGCTTTCACAGTAGAAAACACAGCAAAGACATAAGGATTTGAGTTGAGTTTAAATTCCATGAGAGTGAATTATACATTTATCAATGTCATTACATTGAATAAAAGTGAAACGTTGACAATGATGCTCGTCACATATACTGGGGGTGAATCTAATTTTGGGAGCCACTCTTTAAAGAAGGACACTGATTAATCAGAATATATTCTCAATAGGTATTTTAAAATCAAGTCAATTGAAAATAGTTCTAGAATAATGATAATAATAACAATCACAATAACAATGGCCGTTAGCACTTATTGAGCCTGGATCATGTGTCAGACGTTACCCTGAGCTCCCTACAAGGATCATCACAACTAATCTCCCAACAGTCTGGGGAGTTTAAATGTTATCCTAATTTAAAAAATGGAAAACTGAGGTGTGGAGAGGTTAAGTAACTTGTCTGTGATCAACACACACACACCCCCTCTCACACTCACTCCCTCCAGCTTGTAAAGGCAGAGCAGCCCTCCTGGCCTACATCTTTCCACTGGAGCCACCACTACCTGGAGAAAGGGAGATGGCGAGGGAAATGATTTCATCAGTTATCTGAAGGCCTATCGTGGAGAGAGTGTAAATGAAAACTGGGCAGGGGGTGATGGCCAAGGTGCAGGTCCAGAAAGCAAATTTTATCAGAAGGAGATTCATTATAGAGCATTAAACAGATCAGAGAATCTTTGGGGACAAAAAGGGCCAAAGGAAGCAGACCCTAAGCTCAGTCCCTAGAGCAGGGTTTTCCAGGCTTCTTTATCTCATGGCACACTTGAACTTATAGTTAAACCTCTGTGGCACACTTAAATTATGTTGATCAAAAACAAAAAGGGTAAAAAAAGAATATACTTATTGTGCTGTGAACTTCTTATAATTTAATTAATGATCTTTAAAACTTTTTGCAGCACACCTAAGATCCTTTCAAAGCATGCCAGTGTGCCCCGGTGCACTGGTTGAAGACCACTGTTCTAGAGGTTAATACTAATGTGGCAAGGCAGAAGCAAGGACTTCCTGACATCAGCAAGCTGGGGTGACACCATCACAGCTGCTTCCAGGACTCCTGCTCACAGTCTGAGGGATGAAACAGACCCCACATGCTCTCACTTAATTGAACTTTAATATTAAGTCTTAGTCAAGTACATCTGACTTGTACAACCTAAATCACACCTGCATCTCTAGCTGAAAGGGAGTCTTGAGATATCACTTTGGGCTTCACAGCCTCTATAGTTCAAAAGGAGACAGTAGAAAGACTAGATGCCCAGTGAACTGTCCACAGTATCCAGCACAAGAGGGTGGGTAAAGCACATTGTCACTCACTGTGTGACAAGTGCCACACCCTCTCTTTACAACCATCATTTTATTTAGTTTTTTAAATGACTACAGATAATAAACTGTAGAATAGATCAAAGTTATGGAGACATAATTTTATATACAATGTACAGAAGCATTTTCCAAAAATTATAATTGCCAAAAAATAGATTTGAAGATTTCTGTGGAGGTGATGATTTCCTGTCCCTGGAACCACTGAATCAGAGTCTTAAGGACCCTGGTTGCAAAGGGGAGGCAAGAGCTACATGAGCTGTGAACTTGGCCTTTTGAGGCCCTCAAATTCTGAGATATTATGATAGATGCCAAGATTAAGAACACACTCCTGGATGAGATATTTTGTAGGGGAATAATAAAAAAGATAAAGACATCATTCTAAAGGCAGTGCCTTAACAGATGGCGATTTTCAGTTATTGCCTTTGTCTAGTTGAAAAATACATTTTAAAAAGTTTAATCATCTTAATTTTTTAAGCCTGAAGAACTTACTTTTACTGTAAAGGATCTCTTCAGCTAATTAATTTACTTATAGGGAAGCTTATCTGAAACCTCAGGCTTTTCTACAGGGGAGTCTAATTGAATATAAATTTACTGTAGATCCTAAAGAGTCTAGAAAGCCTTGCAAAAACAAAAGAGCTTATAATACATTTTTATACTCATTTTAGACTAGACAACTTTTGTGTTTCTAAGCTTGTAACAAATCACTTGCATATAGTTTCTATATTAAATATGAATTGAAAATGAAGTCTTCAGATGGATGTTCCCATAATTTATCTCAGCTCTGGAAAGCATGGCCACACTCTTCTCACAGGCCCACCTTGCTCCACAGAGCCCAGGGGCTCCCTCTTCTTCCTATTCCTGTTTCTCATCAATCTCGTTTCACTTCTCATTTTTCTGTCATAAATTTTGAGCTGCAAATGTCAAGATGGTTTACTTCTAGTACTTGAGAATGCATCTAGTTATACATAATCCTTATACATACTCTTAATCGCATCTAGTTCTAGCTCCCAAGGTAAATAAACTCATATTGAGCTTTACCTATTTCCACCAGTCATGGTTTTCAAAATGTGTTCCAGGAACTTTGGGGGAGCCCCAAGACCCACACAGGGATCTATGAAGTCAAAACTATTTTATCACAATACTAAGGCGTTATTTGCATCTTTGACTCTGATTCTCTCATGAGCGTACAATGGACTTTTCCAAAGTCTACATAAGCTTCTATTACTTTGATGTCAACATGTCATAGATTTACTATTATTTTTAGTGAATTAATAAATATTTTTAATGTTTTCATTTTTAATTTCTAAAATGGTTAAGTTTTCATAGAGTCCACAAAAATAATAATTCTTTGAGATCCTTGATAATTTTTAAGACTTCCTCAGACTACAGTGTTCAGGAATTGTGGCTGCAGGGCAAGGTTTCTCAGTGGGGGAGAGTGGTTCTGCCCCTATGGACGCTTTGGAGATTTTCAAGGGAACTTTAGTTGCTATAGTGACTGTGGAGCAACACTGGTGCATGGTAGCTGGAGGAGGGGGACGCTAGATGTCCCACAAAGTATCAGACAATCTTACACAATGAAAATTAGGACCGTGGTAGCTCAGCCTGTGTGTGATCCCAGCACTCTGGGAGGCCCAGGCAAGTGGATCGCTTGAGCTCAGGAGTTGGAGACTAGACTGAGCAAGAGCAACACCCCAACTCTACTAAAAATAGAAAAACTAACGAGGCATTGAGGGGGCACCTGGAGTCCCAGCTACTTGGGAGGCTGAGGCAAGAGGCTCTCTTGAGCCCAAGAGTTTGAGGTTGCTGTGAGCTGTGACGCCATGGCATTCTACCCAGGGCAACAGAGTGAGACTCTGTCAAAAAAAAAAAAAAAGAAAGAAAATTTAGTCTTTCCTGAGTAAACATAGACATTGATATAGGTTTAAAATCTTTTGCATGATTATCTGAGTGTAGATTGCCTCATGGAGTATATATTATTTATTCAAGCCTTGCAAAAGGCTGCCATTCCACGCAGTATACACCGGAGAACCTAAGATGGTGTCCTTGGACTTCACGATCTGGTACCCCATTACTTCTCTGACATCTTCCCATCTTCCTCTTGCTTATGGGGTCCCAGTGTCAGAGGCCCCGAGCACACCAGGCTTCATTCCAGCCTCCTGTGCCTGGATCCCAGTGTCAGAGGCCCCGAGAGCACTGGGCTTCAGTCCAGCCTCCTCTGCCTGATTCCAGTGTCAGAGGCCCCGAGTACACTGGGATTCAGTCCAGCTTCCTCTGCCTGGATCCCAGTGTCAGAGGCCCCAAGCACACCGGGCTTCAGTCCAGCCTCCTCTGCCTGATCCCAGTGTCAGAGGCCCCGAGAGCACCGGGCTTCAGTCCAGCCTCCTCTGCCTGGATCCCAGTGTCAGAGGCCCCCAGCGCACCGGGCTTCAGTCCAGCCTCCTCTGCCTGGATCCCAGTGTCAGAGGCCCCGAGCGCACCGGGCTTCAGTCCAGCCTCCTCTGCCTGGATCCCTTTTCTCCAGATGTCCACTGCTCCTTCATCTCCTTCAGTTCTTGGCTGGGACTATCCTCCAAGAGGTTTATTCCAACCGCCCTTCCTGAGTCTATGCTGTGTCCCTCCCTGCCCCTTCAGATCTGTTATTCTACTCTATTTTTTCTATTTCCCATTAATATGTATTACTCTCTAACATATCAATTTCAGTCTTACATTCACTATCATAGCACTATCATTTTCACATATTCACTGCTTATTCACTATGCTCAACATTTATTTTCTCCCTGTCCCACCACAGGTGGGAGTTCTCTCTAAGAGAGCAGAGACCTTTCTCTTTTTTATCCATATGGCCTGACACAGAGTAAGCACTTAATAAGTGTTTATTATATTAATCAATGCATACTTCGGATGTAAACAACTTTCTATTAGTCCTTAATATAAGGACTTATATATTAAGACTTGAAATCATGGTTTGGCTCCTGTAGCCACATACAGCGAAGTTGGTGGGTTCAAAACCAGCCCGGGCCAGCTAAAACAACAATGACAACTGCAGCAAAAAATAGCCGGGTGTTGTGGTGTGCACCTGTAGTCCCAGCTACTTGGGAGGCTGAGGCAAGAGAATTGCTTGAACCCGGGAGTTTGAGGTTGCCGTGAGCTTTGACAGCACAGCACTCTGCTGAGGATAACATAGTGAAACTCTCTTTCTCTCAAAAAAAAAAAAAAGACTTTAAAATATGTACTGTCAGTTTTATTTTATTGCATAATAGTAAAGAAGGCATTATAAAATCCTCAACATAGAAAATATATGTGCATTGGATCTAACAGCTTGAAAGCCACAACTTTAGGGTGTCAATTTTCCTGCCATAATGAAACTGACTTCAAGACTTGGGAGAAAAGAGAAGCATCGATTTTATTGTTCAGTCCCAGAATCAGACATGGGGGGACCTAGTGAAGAGTGGCGGTTAATTTTAAACATCGGATGTTTAAAATGTATCTAGGTCAGTCAATGAAAAATATCTAAGGTCAAAACTGCATCTCTAGGGTTAAGAGGCGGATTGGGAGATGTCTCCAAACACACATTGCTGTTCATTCTGATGGACCCTGTGGAATTCCTTTAACTATAACATCATTGTGTGATGTGATCGAATTTCCAGTTTGTAGAAAAGACAGATGACAGCCTTGATTAATTTTTTAAAAAAGATTAAAATATAGCCATTTCAAACTGTGGCAACTGAAGAAATTAAACCAAAGAGCTTAATTTGTATAAGGTAGGTCCCAAATAAAAGGCCCCCGTGGTATGAATTGCTTTCCATGTTGTTGAAAGCCTTCTAGTTTTCAGACATGGCAACAAAGAGGTGGTCCCAGGGCATCCACACACACACACCCCCAGCAAAGTGTGCTCCTTGTCAGCAGCAAAATGAACCTGCACAAAGCCCACCATAGTTGGATCGGGATTAACTCTCTATTCTTGGAGCAAGAATATCACTCATTATCTTTTGAGTGACTTTAATGCTCAATCCCGTAGTTTGCTCAAACTGAAGCTGACCACTTGGCCACAAAACAGGTAGCAAGTGGGCAGGGGTGGTGCGGACTTTCCCACAGCTCTTTATCAGTCTGCCATGTTGTGACCTCAAGGAGCAAGGACAGAGGGGGAGAGAATTAGCCAGTCAGGGTCCTCTGTTACTCCTTGGTGCAGGTTTGAAGATTGCCAGAAAAGACTCTCACTGGAGGCGACTCTGATGTTTGTTTCTATTGTTATATGAATGACTTTTCACCAAAAGAAGAATTGAGGTAATAGAGGATATGCTTTAAAATCTGTTATAGATTCTGTTTTAGAGTTAGGGTGTGAATGAGTTAATTCCCTTGGGAGATTTTTTTAAAAAGAAAAATCCATAGAAAAAAATCGCCTTTGCTTTTTAACTAGACGATGGATAAATTCATCAGTTCCAATATAATATTTTTAAGATACACCTAAGTTTTTGTCTTATAGAGAACTTATTAAAGAGATACCAAAATAGATTTAAGCTAAGTATTCCTGATCATAAATTGTTGAAGTCCACCTTCTGTATTGTTTTTTGACTTCTAAAAACACTGGTGATAAAGATATTCGATCACCACAGATCACAGCGTCACCTCTGCTGGGAAAGTCCTCCTTCTGCTTTCCCTTTCTGCATGTTGCAGGATGACAAGCTTCCTTCCCGCTGCTCCCCTTGTGCCCTTCACTTACCTTTATTATAGTTCTCAACAACCCTGCGTCATAATTGTGTGTTTACATGTCTGTCGTGACCACTAAATTTTGCATGCCTTGAGAACTGGAGTATGTCTTAATCACACTTATAACTCTGGGGTGAGCACAGCAGACCTCCATAAGCAATGAACGCATTTCTCTCTAGAAAACTGTCAGTGTGGAGGCCTGCCATGTTCCCAAAGAAGGGGAGTCTCTGCTAGCTGTCATGGTGGTGAAGGTGCTCACTCCCTCAGCCCCTGTCCTCACCTGGCGCTGCTGCAATTTCTGTCTTCTATTTAAACCAAATTCTCCAGTTTCTTGCATTGCTACAGAGAGGGATAGGCACGTTTTAGCCAAAATGATATGGTTTAAGAAAGAGCCAGTTGGTTCTTACAAGTCTGCTTTAGTCTTATGACAAAAATGAGTGAGAGAGAAACAAGGGATTATATAATCTGTGTTGTCAAACATGTGGACCCTCTAAATACTCAAAAATTATCAGAAACAAAATACATTTCAACTTCCTTCATTCCTAGTACTTCTAGCCAGGGGGTATTGAATACAAACATTGGAGAGGCTATTTTGTATCACTTTCTGCAACTTTAAAGAATACAGTGCATTTCACAGACATCGACAGCCCATCTGGTAGTCAACCACAACCAGGTACCCTCAGCAAGCAGAGCTGTGTGTCATAAGTGGAAGGATAAAGGGAGGAACAGAAGGAATAATTAAGGAGGTAATTAGTGGGTAGGTCCATCACTAGCATTTCTCTGATCGGTTTTGTTTGTTTAAGCAGCAGATAATCAAGGCTGCGAAATTTAGGAAGTGAAAAGCCAGCCATTTAAAGCATTATTTAGCAACCCAGATAAGCACATTTAGCTACGTGTAGCCATTTCTTTAAAATAAAATGATAGCTTGTGCTCTTTAGTGTTAAGTTTATAGAGTCTGATATTGTATAGTTACTATTATTTTGGCTGCAATGCTGTTAATTTTTAATTGCCCTGGAATCATGTGGTGGCAGAGGGGTGCTTTCTCAAACAGTCAAAATTAACATAGTGTCTAAAGACCTGACGTTGGCATCCACTACTGATAGCTATAAAAAGATAACTTTTTAGAAGAAAGAGATGAATTTAAATTAAACGTAAAATTGCTGCTCTCTCCTGACCTCAACTTGCCTCTTTGTCAGATTCTAGAGAAATCCGGTCTGAGCACCTTGTTGAATGCTGATTGTCTGTGGGAGGACGGGGAATACTGGCTTGGCTAAGCTCAATGAACTCTCTTCCATCTTCAAAAAGTAATATAAGAGCATATTAGATTATTCAATACTGGCCTTTGCAAATCCAGTTGATTCTACCCTCAAGATATGTCCCGAATCCACCATGTTTACCCCCAGATGATGGCAGTAGGCCCCTCACGCTTCTCTCTCCCTTTTCCATCTCCGTTTTTCTACCTTACTTTCCAAATAGCTGTCAGAAGGTCATGTCCCTCCTCAACTCACATTCCTCCAGAGCTTCCCACACAGAGTGGAAGCCAAGTCCTCTCGGAGGCCTGCCACTGTCCTCACACCTCTGTGAGTCACCTGCTACGCTCTCCCCACGCTCCCCTCAAATCCTCATCCCCTTCCTCCAGTCACACTGGTTGCCCAGATCTTCTGGAGACACCTTTTCTGGCCTTTGACGTTCTTTCCCTGTGCGTAACTCAGGCTCCCTCCATCACTCCTCATTTCTTTGCCAGTGATGCCACTTTCTCGGGAAGCTTTTTCTGAGCCCCTTTTAAAATTGCGTGTATATGTCAGCATTCCCCATAACCTTTCCCATCTATATTTTTCTCCATAGTACTTGTCACCTTCTAAAATACTATAAAATATGTTTACTATCTTCTTCCTCAACGTAAATGCCATAGGGTCAGGAATATTGTGTTTTAATTGTTTGTTCACTGCTGTCTTCCCAACATGTAAAACACTACCTGGTACATGGTGAGCAATACATGTCTGCTAAGTGAGTGGACCTGTAGTCCAGATATTACCCCGCTTTCCCTATGTGCATGGCCCACTGTTTACTGAGATACGGCACGATTATTGGGAAAGGTCTTGCCTAGCACTTTACATTTAAAAGTATTTTGAAAATAGTTTTCACCTTCCTCTTCAAGCTTATATCTGAATTCTGTGTTGTTGACATGCCAAATATAAACCTATTACATTGTGTTTTAATGAACAAAACATTATTTTTTGAACATTGTCTTCTATGAGGTATGGGAGTTGGAAGTGAGAGTGGTAACAGGCAGGGTAAGGGGATGAAGTGGGGGGGAGGAAGTAATACAGACCTCACCGCAGAAGTGAAATTTTCACCAGACCTTGAAGATTTCTAGTTCTCTAGTCTTTATTAAAATTTATTCTTAAGGCCCCAAATTTAGAAGCCCATAATGTTATACAATTATCCTGGTGTATGTAAGGCCACTGAACTAGCACATACTCATTAAATCTCTTTTTTAATATAAAATTAATAAATTAAAGGTGAGTACAATTTTGTACAGCTCATTTTAAGAATTACAGTTATGGAAAGTAAATACCCCATTGTGTGGTAATACATAGCTTATCTGTCACCGATAGCTAATGAATTCCTTCCCATTAAAATTTAATTGAAAATCTCCAATGATATTTAAGCTTTCACAGAAGTGTAAACTACTGTGACTACAATTCACAATGCATTTAAAACAATTATTCTTTATCATTAAAGTTAATAATATGCACATTAACCTCTTATGTAGTCTAAATCAATATTATAGTTTAAAAGATATGACCTCTGGACAGCTTTGTCTAAATATTGATTTCATTGTCATTTGTATAAGGTATCAAACAAATTACATGCTGCACTAATATCATTAATGCTGCCCCCATAGAGCCTCTGACTTTATGGGTTCTTATCATACAAAACATAACACTACAAAAATATTGCTGAGTGGATGAGATTTGAATGTGACAGGGCAGAATGGCTCTATACAGGTGATAACTTCTAAATCCTTCACTTTTAGGGGGGAAAAACTGCTTTTTAAGATGCAGATCTGTTGTTGACGTTAGTTTTCAAAAGACAGAATTTTTCCTGCCTCGGAAGATCTAATTTATCTTCTTGTGATGTCATAGGTATCCCAGAAGAAAGAAAGAAACTAAATCTTAGTCCAATTAAAATGTTATTATTCTGCAATATAGCAGTTATCCAAAAATGAAATTGATTAGAAATTCCTGCTATGGACTCAGAAATTCCCGATTCCTAGTAAATCAGATGGGTTGAAAATACAGAAGGTGCCCAAAAACCTGTATACACATTTTTAAAAAGAAAAAAAACTGTATTAAAATTGTAATATTCAAGTCATATTTGACTTTTGCAATTACAAGTGATACAAGGTAAAATAGGCAAGATAACAAATGTTATCAGTATATATTATTACAATTTTAACATAGCTTTTTCCTTTCTTAAAAATGTACATACACGTTTTTTGCACCCTCTGTATATGGGTAAGAGTAAAGGGGCTGAACTTTTCAGATTGTCATTATAGAATTAAATAAAAACCGATTTAAGGATGACGTGCCTCACATTTTCTAGCATAACTGGCAGTTATAGTATTATTTTTGTAAAAAAAAATTGCAAATTGAAATGAATGCCAGCTATATAATTTTCTTTCTTTCACTTTTCCAGGTTCTAAATAGCTATGAATCATAACAATTGCTAACGTCAACCAGTTACAGCTAACTCTATTTTGATAGGGTTTATTTTAATTTTTAAAATTGTACTTCACATTTTGTTTACTTTAAAACTTTTTGAAAAAGAGATATTTTCGTGATCATGACACTGTGAACTGTGGGAGCTATTTATACAAAAAATGTTTACCTAAAATCTCTCGTAGGTAAAAGTGACCCATTTTGTGTCGTAGAACTGAACAACGATAGACTGCTGACACATACAGTCTACAAAAATCTCAATCCCGAGTGGAACAAAGTCTTCTCGTTGTAAGTGGGCATTACTTTTGGCTCATTTCAGATAAGACATCAAATCTATTTATTTTAGAGGTTTTCTTTCAATGTGTGTGTTTATTCTTAACTGACTCACAACTTAATGCATCTGGCCCGCCTTTGCTAACAATAATGAATTTCCTAACTTCTTACCTTCCTGAGAGTGAAACCTAGGGGTAAGGGTATGCCCCTTTTCTTTGTTTTCATGTGCTTTTTATATGATTTGACTGAAGGTTTTGCTCCCATTAACTGAATTGCCGTACTGCTTCTTCCTTTTATACTTCCTATTGAAATTCTTCCCAATTGCATTGACACCCAGGAGGACAAAGCTCTATTTGTTCCATTGCTGAAATCAGCAAACAATCCAGTCACGAATTGGGCAGATGCTTTAGTTTTGATTTGTTTCATTTTGGCACAATAAGAATATTAAGTATTGTCCTAGATACCAAAACACTCTTTGGGTTAACTTTCCTTTTGTTTTAAAAAAGTTTGTAAATCTTTTCACTCATGCACTGGAAAAGTTGCCAGTGCTACTCAATAATATCTCCTAAGTTCTGGTTTTTTGTACTGGGCTTTAGAAATGGATTCTGAACAAAGGAAAACTCTCCAAACAGAAGTAATTCTTAAAAGTTTTCCAACAGGATTTTTTTTTGTATATGAAAAACTGCTAAATTCTTCATTAATTTCTTATAATGTCCCTTCCTTAAGAGCCAGTAACTAATTAGCTTTAATTATCTGACCAATTTATTTTTAAGGAATTCCACATTTTTACAAGAGATAAAAGCCTGGTCAGGAGATTTGTACTCCTAAGAAGATTGTGAAGACTGTTTTTCTCTGCAATGCATAATTGGATGAATAGTTTGATTATTATCAAAGCCATTAATTGATTGTGCCCTGATAAGGCCTCTTCTTGCTTGTGGTAGCAATTTTTCAGTAATGAATATATTCACTTTTTTGTTTTCTCTTAATTCATGTTTTCTTCATAAACAGTTTGATCAAAGAATAAATGCTATCAACAATTTGTGCTTATTTTCCAGAAACAAAAATATGAAGAGCTCACAGAGTTGTTTATTAACATATGATGTCTTTGGAACATAATGGAGCACTACTTAATTTCTAAATTCCAGGGTGGGACACAGCTAAATGTTACATTTTCTTCATTCTATTTTCGGTGTTTGTTAATTTTTATCATAAACCTAACAGAAACTAAACGAATGTTTTGGTGAGAGGTAGAAACAAAAAGGAGATGTCTTATTTTTATTAAAAAGAAATTATCTAAAATATACTGTGACACTTGCTGATAACAAGGCTAGTAGTGTTTTATATGGGAAATGAGAAGATATGTACTATTGTGACAATGAGAAGAAAGAAAAATTTTTAAAATACCGGTATCACTTTATTTTACCCAATAACTTATTCTGTGACTATCCAGATGGGAAATTATATTTCCTTAAAAAATTATAACTTGAAATTACAATGATGTGCAAAGTTCCAGATAATAGAATCATCACTGTAGGTGATATAAGGTGCATTATGGGAAATTCTGTCAGTTATCAAGCTACCCGGTGCATACAGGTATGCAAATAGCAGACATGAACACACACACACACAGAATGAGCTGGAGCCATCTCAGTTTTCAAAACCATTCTAGTTCTTGTTTCCTACTAATAAAATCTTTTTTTCTTATGTATATTTATTATGCAGCAACATTAAAGATATCCATTCAGTTCTTGAAGTGACAGTTTATGACGAAGATCGGGATCGAAGTGCTGACTTTCTGGGCAAAGTTGCTATACCACTGCTGTCTGTAAGTTTTATTCACCTGACATACTGTTCTGTGTTGCTTTTGCTCGTGGAAAAAAAAAAGAAAGAAAGAAAATTCTCAGCTCTATGTCTGTCATTTCTCAACCAAGGTCTGTAATAAGAACACTAAAAATTTTAACATACTCAATTCACGGCCATGTTGAATCCCATGATAGTTAATTTTTCCTGACAGACTTGATCCTGGTAATGAACAGGTACTTGTCAGAATTGCCACAGTTGTTTTGGGTTCTCTGTCAGTTTCAGCAGCTGGGGGTCAAAGGTCACAGAGGGAGTGTATTCAGTGGAGACCGCGAGACAGACGGCTGTCATGTCCTTTTCCCGCAGATTCAAAATGGTGAACAGAAAGCCTACGTCTTGAAAAACAAGCAGCTGACAGGGCCAACAAAGGGGGTCATCTATCTTGAAATAGATGTGATTTTTAATGCTGTAAGTCTTAACTTTGGCTTTTTTGTACTGCTAAAGAGTTCAGTTTCATGAAAGCTTTTGTTCCTGATTTGTAGAGAATTTCTGTCATTCCTCATTTTCTCTAAACCTTGATGTGTCCTGGAGAATACGCTTCTGCCTCTGCCTGGCACACCCACACTTTGTGTTAGAGTTGGTGACTGTGCTGCCGCCGTGCTCTGGCCGCTGCCTGCCAGCGTCAGAGAGGGACATGCGTGCGTGTGCAACTGTATACATTTATATTTTATGAGCAAGCAGCCAAGACTTTGAAACTTTAAAAATGATTGCAAATCGAACTGCATGAAAAACCTGTAAACATTTGTACTATATTAATCCGTAACAGACACATGTGTTGATGTGTAGGTGAAAGCCAGCTTACGAACATTAATACCCAAAGAACAGAAGTACATTGAAGAGGAAAACAGACTCTCTAAACAGGTAAAAAGCAAGTCAAGACTAATCCCTCTGGGAAGACCTGATTATATCTGTGAAACATCTAAGTAAATTCAAATAAACTTTGGGAGGGGGATGATGATGGAATTTTTGAGCGTCTACTTATTGAAAATGACTCTTTCTTGTTTCCTTTCTTTCTCTTTCTTTTTTCCCCTTTCTTTAAAAGATCAAACAAGGACAATACCAAACTGATAAATTGGATTGGGGTGGGGAGGGTCAGAAAGGAAAGGGGGTACTGTAAGTACTGAATATAGTGGACATGTAGTCACGCGTTAGCCAAAGGATGATCATTTTGAACATAAAATACAATCTGATTGCCACGAAATGTGCAAAGGAGAATACCAAATGCTGAGATCCAAATATATGTCCAGACCACCCACAGGTATGATGTAGGTGTGTGTAAAGTGAACCCAGCATAACGCTTTTCCCTCTAATCCACGTGAGAAGAGGGCTTCATCTTCTAAGGGAAATCATCCTATTAATTGGACTTTAACTATGATCTTTTAGAAGTAAACTTTTATTGGCATTTTTAAGTAAGGAAACAGAAAATCGGGAAATCTGATTTTTCTATCATGATGGAATTTTAAGTTCAGTTTTCTATCTGTTGCTTACAGTTTTAAATTAGTCTTGATATCTAGTTAAGAAAAAGAGACAAGCCCTCCACTTCAAAAAATGTTTACATCAAATTAAGAGAGATAAAATGTATTTGCTACCACAATGTTGTTTACTGAACGTATCTCTGGCTTCAAATATTTAATAATTTTTGTGATATTTGAAGCCTGAATTTATTTTTAATGTAATAAATTCACCAAATATAGTAAGATCTTTGGTTGTTTAAAGGCAGTGTATGAGTTACAAATGCAATGTCCAAATAGAAGTACAGATTTCACTTCTCTATGACTGTAAATAAAAGTAATAAAAATAGCTCTTAAAGAAAGGTGAGAGAGACCAAGAAGGAAAACAAATAAGAAGACTCTTCTTTGCTGCAGGACATTTCAATTTTAGCAACTTGTTAAAACTCGCCTGCACATGCTGTGTATCTGTATTTATACATATGTATTTTTTCCATGTAACCTCTATAAACTTTACTAGTTTACCTCTTAAAAATACCAGATTAGCATTGAAGTATACTTGATAATAGCAAAATATTAGCCTACAGACACATAATTATTCTAATTATTGGTTATAGCTGTATATAATTTTTTGAATCATCATCAAACAGCATGAGCTGTACCTTTTATCAATATAGTATGCTCTATTTTAAATTTTAAATTCAATTTATATCAATTCTTATGTACATTTTTAATGAGAGATATTTATAAACCACTTGGTTATTATAAATTTTCCCTACTTCCAAAACTTTGAAAAAGTAATGAGGAAAATATAGGTTAAATTTATTGTGGGAGAGAGAAAAATACAAATAGGGAGACGGCAGGTGATAATCTAGCAAGAAAGAGAGGGACCCTACTACATGGTGGGAAAAAATTGTTTTCTGTAAAAAAGCAATATTTGACAAGTTTTTCTCTAAGACCCTAAATAAAAACACCCCAAGGTATACATTTCACTTTGAAATATTATAAATTAAAGCATTTGATAAACCTAAAAACCATTATAAAATTCAGGACTTTAAAATTAAGATACACAGTATGTAAGTAGGAAAATGTCTTTTTATCTGTAATTTTTTTCTTCTGAGGGGAAGTAGTCCAACCTGTGTGATAACATTGTTATAAAAAATATATTTGGCTAACCAGCTCTCAGGCGATTCTTCCCACTTTCTTCAGAAATGCTTCTTTTTCTTTAACTTGTGAGCCAAATTGCTTGGTATGTTCTTGTAACTTTATTAACTTTCTGAATTCTTTTTAAATCACAAAAAGCTTGAAGAATTTTGCAGTGTATCAGATGGTTTTTAGTCTTGCAAATTCTAATAATATTTTCGTTTTCCTCATAGCTGCTACTGAGAAACTTTATCCGAATGAAACGTTGTGTCATGGTGCTTGTAAATGCTGCGTACTTCGTCAATAGCTGCTTTGACTGGGATTCACCCCCAAGGAGTCTGGCTGCTTTTGTGGTACGATCTTACTGTATTACTTGCATTGTTATTCATTAAATTCAGTGATCATAGCTGCCTGCTTCTGTGGCTATAGTAACAGTTATGTTGATGTGGCCATTTAAAAACTCCTATTTTAAGACTTGACTGGACAGATTTGCCGTGGGCAGGAACCTGATGGATTGTACAAGGTCTGAGTCCAAGAATACATTCCCCCCCTCAGAGTTCCGGAATGCAAGACATCTTAGCCAGTGTATAATTTTCTTCTGTGACAGTTAAAAAGTAAAATTTTACATGTTGCATAATTCCAAATCACAATAGGAGAGCCAAGAAAAGTCCTCAGTGTGAAAAATAATAACAGTAATAATCTTGACCATCCTCAGATGGATTCTATTTGCTTTTCAAAATATGGAAATCAAGAGCAGTACAGTGCTTGTTGATAACGCCTTAATTGGGAGTGAGTGTGGTCCATTTAAGAGATGTTTTGTTATTTCTGGGATTTCTACATTTGAAAAAGTCACAAGTGAGAATTTGATAGATCCAAATAGTCCTTTAATAACGTTTGTCTTGTAGGATTTTACTTTGTTTAAAAATTGCTTCTGAGACCAACTAGTAGAGCTAGAAAATCCAAAAGATACTTTCCCCTAAGCTGTAGCTGGGATTTTCTTCTCTCATGTTATTTTTGCTTATTCAGTATTTCAGTTTGAGTTGAAGTGGAGTCCTTCTTTTGAAATTCTTCATTTTATTTTCATGTTTGTTAGAATATGAGTACCTTATGCCTCCTTACAGTTGCCAGTTTAGCAGAATCTGGCTTTAGTATAGGGGCTTACAAGAAGAGCCTTAATTATAGTAACAAATTGACATGTTAGTATTTCCATTCAGAGGAGTGTGTGCACATCTGTCCAGCACTTAGAGCTCTGGCCTCCTCTCGGGCCTTGTATGGGACTTTCATTAATGTCTGAGCAAATGGAACAAAGACTGTGTATGTCCCTTTGTCTTGTAAGTTACCAGAAAGTTAGGCAGCCTGCTTCCTAGAGACACGCTGTTGTCTCCTTGAAGAAACTCATTGTCATCATCAAGTTCTGGAGAAAAATCTCCTTGTTTCTCAGTATTCTTTTTAACTTTCACATGATAAGTTCATTGGAGTACTGTTAAATAAGGTTTATTTTGATTTCTCACTAGCTAAGAGATACTTTGACATTAATGAGAAAAAAATGATACTCAATTTTTGTGTATATTTTATCCCGCCACTTCTGGGTCCTATGGAGTACAAACAGATAACAAAAAAATCCTACTCAGAAGGTTGTGCTGCCATTTTTGATTCACTCCTTCCAAAGTCTTTCCTAGCAGCTGTCTGTAAAATTTGAAAACAGAGAAATGTATATTGTTACATCGTTTGTTTGGGAACATTCATTTTTAACACTTGAGCTTTACAGCGTGTTGTATAAGTCTTCTAAATTCTGGCTTCTGGAAGTCATTCATGTAAAATGGATTCAAGATGGCAGCCTTTCCTCACAATTACCTTTCGATTGTAAAACAATAGTCAGGCACTGGGATACTGAGCAACTGAGGAACGTTTACATATTACTTGAGTATTTTCACTGCAAGGAGATTAAAGTGCATTGGGAAAGAAATGTAATGTATCTCTCTGAGCTGGTGATCAGTATCTGACAGATTCAGTCTTCCAGTACACTAGCTGAATGCAAGAGATTGGAGGCAGAAACAATAAAAATAGAAAAACAGCCTCCTGACGCTGATGGTGAACACAGAGGCCACTGAGATGGGAACACACAGCAGAAGA
This sequence comes from Perodicticus potto, assembly GCA_963574655.1. Classification (NCBI taxonomy): domain Eukaryota; kingdom Metazoa; phylum Chordata; class Mammalia; order Primates; family Lorisidae; genus Perodicticus; species Perodicticus potto. Next base: position 25,456 of record CAUYRH010087236.1, read on the forward strand.
GACATGTTTCCCTGTAAGCCAGAGTGCTGAATTATATTCTGCTGGATGGGATTAAAATGACTAATAACAAAAATAAACTTTATTTGTTTAGGCCTGCCTTGGGAGTTCTAGGATTCTAGGAGAATGGAAATCTGGCCTTTTTCATCCCAGCACCCCAGCATCAGCTGCATAGTATTTAGTATCTCGATATAAATGGCTGAGTAATCAATTAATTTAATTAATTTAATTGATTAGCAAATTGATTAATCTGAAGACTTCTGTGCAAAAACTCACCCTTCAATGATGCCAGATAAAAAAGGGTTGACTCTAATGAAACTAGTTATTTAAATCATGATAAACTTAGCTGCAGCAATTTTCCCTAAAGTTTACATTTAAATCCTGAATGATTTCATAATCTTTTATCAGTTATCTATTTTAACCTCACATTAATTCCAATACAAAATGATTATATACTAATAATAATATTTGTTAAGCACTAGGCACCAAGGAACTATTTTTCTGAATTAATTCATGAAAGTGTTCTCACACATCAATGAATATAACACTCCCAACAAATTTATGCAGGGGATACTGTTACTTTCCCAATATGCAGAAGAAGAAACTGAGGCATAGAAAAGTTAAGTGCCTTGCCCAAGACCACACAGCAGATATTCTTTCTTTCCTAAAAGAGGAATATATATAAAACAGGAAAATATATACCTTGTAATTCTAATATGAAAAACAGTTCAGAAAAAAAGACTACTATAGGATATTTAATCATCTTGTAGATATTAAATGATGTGAGTATTTAAAAACAAACCGTTTCAAAGATCTCATTGCATCATGAGGGCCTTTTTTGGCCAGTTTGTAGAAAAGAACTGCTTTCCATTAGGATGAGAATATGAGCAGCACCCCATTGTTACACACATATTGTTCCCATCATTCCCTGTTGATGGATCATGGGTCTATTATTATAATATTTGTTCCACTTGGCCCACTTCTTCATAAATGCAGCTGCCTCATGGAGCACACGCATTTGTACCATCATGTGGCTTGATTTTAGGCCCAGAACAGTAAACTTTATAATGTTTAAGTGCCTTTATTCTATTCGGTTTTATTTTTCTTTTCTAATTTAGCATCCAAAAATAAATGTAGAATAATAAAATCAAAGAAGAAAAACAATAATTTTTTTGTCCCAATGTCAATTAAAGTGGGGAGCACAAGAAATGCAGGGCCAGAGCAGTGCCAGCCTCTTTAGCACGACCTATGTGTTGTGGGGAAGTTTCAGAGCCCCCTGATGATATTGGAGGGAGTAATCGGCCTGGAAGGTGATAGATAAAATGGAAGCAAACACGTTTCTGGGAATGTTCTTATTTTTGCGTGCAATGGATTCGGTTTGTAAATTTTACTGTGAATATCATCTGCCTAGGAAAGAACACAGATGTGAGCCGTGCAGAAGGCACTCTGCTTGTCTTTGGGAATCATCTATTGTAGACATGGAAATGTCTCATAAATTGGGCCTAATTTCCATCAGGCTCTTGACCAGACATTTGTGTTCTTGTGGATGTCAGTGGGTGCAACATGGAAAGAAAAGAGTGTGCGTTCTCTCTTTCTTTTCAGTACTGTCATTTCTCACTGTAATGAGCACAAAAATAATTGGACAACTGAGCTATCAGTAAAAGGACACACTTCAGTGTGCGTCAAAGAATTATTTTACAGGACAAACTTTAATCTTTAAATGTGATTGTAGATAATTTGTGGTACCATCTGTCCATTTGGAATTGTTTTAGCCTTTTCTGTCGTTATACAGTAAGTGCCGCTGTGTTTAACATTAACATTTGATATTTTACACATTTAATTTCTGTTCTGCTGTGTGGTCCTTGGGGAATGGAGCGCTAGTGCTACATGAGAGAGACAAAGTATTGATCAGTTAACATTTCAGCTACGTTTATGTATGTCGCAAAATTAATGAAAATGCCAGACAAAAATGTCAGAGTGCACAAAAAGGTAGAATTTAAATTTGGTACTTTAATGAAAAGTCTTAAGATATGCATTACCAAAAACGTCCTCTTGCTTTTAAAATACAGTTCCTAACAGAACAACTAAAGGGAGACACATATTTTACTTAAGGAACAATGAACAAGAATTAGGAAGGGATGACAACTACTCAACATACTTTGTGTTGCCAAAATGACATGTTTGATGCTTACCTGTTAGTCTGTGTTTATCCACAGAAATTGGTCTGGAAGGACCGAGGTTTCTGTGGATGTCTGGAAGCACCTGGCTTCCACCCTGTGTCCTGTCCATCCTACAAGGCAGGTTTCCTACTAAGATTCTCTCCCTAGGTTTTCCTTGGTATCCATGTGTTCCTTTGTGTCAAAACCAAGAATTCCCTCTACAGCAATTCATCCAAGCCACCCTGGGTCATTATTTGTTCCTCTGTGTCCTTTCCAAATGCCTGGTTTCCCTTCACTTCCAGATGATTCGTCCTCCACCTTCATTCAACCCCCATTTTAGTAACGATTGCAAAGGACAACAGCAACTCCCAGAAAGCTGGGCCATTATGCAGAAAGGGAGAAAAAAACAGATGATGTATGCAAAGAGGGATGTGAGGCAGCTCTGTGTAACCAAATGATTTTTTAAAAAATGAAGGACTCACAAGCAAAGGAGGCAGAACTGAATTCACAGAGGCAATGGGAACAGGCTCTGACAACAGACAACAGGTCTGAAGACAACAAGCCCCCAAAGGCGCCTCCCGGTGACTCCCTGTGTGGGAGTCTGCTGCCCTTGACATAGGGGTTTTCTTCGAGTTATTACAAACCATAAGAACATTTTAAGTGGCCATCATGATCGAGGACTAAAAAAAAAGCATTGCTTAAGAAAAAATATCAACGGAAAAACAAAGGCACACATCTACATCGCCTGTAGTTCACGTCAGCATTTGTATTATTGAACAAAGAAAGGCAGGACAATTCCACTGGACATATTGAAGGCCATCTTAAGTTTATAACAGAAACTTCTCTCTTGAAAATTTAAGAGATACATCAGTAATGCCACACTAATAAAATTGCACTTCCAGTCTATGGCAGTTTCCAAATGATTTTTATAGGAGCTTCTGTAGTTGTTGCTATTGCTATGATTATTTTGTTAATGCCAGCAGAAAAATTAGAAATGTCCAAGGTGTGATTTTTGTTACTTTCTCCAAAATAACAAAACAAGAAGGACCCCTGAAAATCAAGTATGAATGCAAAATGGTCTGCAATTGATGGTCCCATTCTTACACTCATGAATTTTCCTGTGATTATGTAAATGTGAGGTCCCAAGCCCTTGCCCACCTTTCTGCATTTAGGTTTTCCACTGAAAGGAACACTTACTGAGTTTATGAAATAATACTTCCAATTTAAGTTATACAAATTTTAAAGCTACATTAAACATTTCCTTCACAAACGTGCAAGTTAGGAAGGAAGAAAATTTGTGTAGAGTTTCACTGATTTAGAAAGATACCTCCAAAGTTGCCTAAAATTCCTTTTACTGAGTCAAAAAGTATTGCCACTTAGAAGTTTCTAGTACTACAATTTTATTTTCAGTAAATAGATTGTATGTCCAACTTATATAGACATGAGGGTACATCAAGTTGACATTGAAAATACACATTTTCCCCCCAAATTTATCTCAATTCCAGGGAAGAATTTATTTTCAAATGTGTCCTGAATTACATGGAAAATTATAAATAATATTAAAAATTATAAATTACTATAAAGAAAACTGTGAGGTTTTCTTGAACATACCTTTCCCAAAGCATTGCATATAATTCTTGCAATTACATACGAGCTCCCCCAAAGACTTTAATTTAGAAATGAGCTGGGGTTTGCAATTGATCACAGTTAGCTACAATAAACCCTAAATCTTAAGAAATGTGGTAAACCAGATAATAATGGACTAAAACATTTTCTCTAATCCTTCCTGAAGAGTGATAACTCTAGTTCAGTTTTCAGGCCTATTTAAATATATAGTCATTTTTGTTTTGTTTTGCATCTGCTAAACCTACAACACAAAACTGCCTCAAATCAGCATTTAGTTCTCTATAAATAATGCCAACACCCTTTTTTGTTTTAGAGATGCCAGCAAAAGGGCTTTCTATCTTTGGAGGGAGATAAACATGTAAGCTGCAGGGTCTGCTACTCTCTGAAAGGCTTGTTTCTCCAGAATTTTATTTCCTATTTAGAAGAAGAATTTTGTCTCTCTAGCTGGTGACATACACGTTTCCTGTCCTCAATCTGGGAAGCACTAGGGTGCTATAATCTGGAAAAGTTTTCTTCTGTGGGTGATTTGGAAAAACTAAATGATTGCACTTCTCAGGTATAGCATTTCTGTGCCATATTATAGTCAAAAATAAATTGCAAATGTCATCGACACAATTATGACATCATATTGAATCCAAGAATTAGCCTACTCATGAGCCTCGATGGTGGACTCAGTGAAAGTTATGGAGGCCAGGACCAAAGCCTTGGTGTGTTTTTTTTCTGTCTGTATAGGTACTAATTTCACCATAAGCTGCCTTCTTGTATACTTACATGAACGTTTATAAGACACTTAAAAATATGTTGCATGGTCAGTATTTTACAACTGAGTCCATATTTTGACTAAGGATCAAAAAATATAAAATAATATGTCAGAAGTATCTCATTGACTATCGACAGATTTCTAACCCAATGTTCCTGTCCTCTGAAAGATTCTCTACTTTCCAACTTCAATTTAAATTGTAAGGAATTCACATGCTGAGCAAAATGGCTAACTGTTTACATATTATTTTTATGTAACAATAATTACACTGTTACATATTATTGTATATTTTATATTTTACAAAGGAAAAAGTTTAAATAACTGAGATGGTTATATAATTTTAGCAAAATTTCACAAAGAGTAATAACTTTGGGATTGTTATAAATCATATTGGAGATGCAGTCATTCATATTCCTTAGTCACTGAGTTCGCTCTCCAAGTGTCTGTCCTCATGCCCCTTTTGATCTGGTAAAAATTAAGAAATAGGAGTAGAACCTTTTCTGTTTCCCATTTTTCTATTTTGACTACCTAGTAAAGGTAAGATCTAGGATTATGAACATATGAGAGTTAATCTAGCAAGTGAGAGGGCAACCTGAAATGCTAGGGAAGTTGTTTCTGCCCCTTTCCCCACTATCGTTTCACCACATTTTAAATGACAGTAAGAATTGGGGATATACACTGCGATCAATCTCTGCCACGGTGGGTCTGCAGGTTCTGACGACGCTGGCATCTTCTACCGCGATGATGACCAAGGTCCAGTACTCAGCAAGAGCAGCATTTAGACACCAAAAGCAGAGCACAGGTGTTCACGCCAGTCATCAGCTGCCAGCTCAAAGGGAAATAATGAAGGGAGGATGGGAGAGAAGCTACAAGGCTAGGAAAGATGGAAAGTGTATCCAAGTGTAGACAGACAACTGGATAACAGTGAGTCAACCCAATTTTAAGGGAAAGAATAAATGATTTTAGAAGCAAAATTTGGCTTTTATTTGATTTTAAATCAGTGTTTCTCAATTTTTTTTCATAGTCACTCCTCTCAGGAATAAAATGTCAATTTAATGAGAAAAATTAAATACTAAGGAATAAGATTTTGTCAGGGGGTGCTGAACTTTGAAGAGCCACAAATCATTGTAATATTTAAGAATTCTTTGTTCCCCCCCAAGAACCAATTTTCAACCCCATGGGGAATGGGCTTCATTCCCATTGGGAATGTGTATTCTAACTGAGCATTAATGTAAGTCTAACTCCATTTACTTTTATGCTTTTGATGGTAAAGTCTAGTTTGGATTTTCTGTAGTTTGCCTTAGATACAAATTATTCCTGTAGGGAAGCAGTCTGGAGAGAGGGAATTTGTGATCTCCACAGAACATTATTGACTTCATTAGAGTCCAATTAAATGAGAGATTTTGTTTGGCTACATTGAGATTGGAGAATTTGATCTTCCCCCTTATGCAAACCCATATGAGGATTTTCTTCTCTACCCCAATTCCAAGGGTCCTCTATTTTGCTTCACCAAAACAGAGAAGTCCAGAAATCTACGTGAATTGTGGACGAGGTAATATAACCTCTCTGACTATGAGGGCTGGATGGATGTTATCCACATATTGTGCTATAATTATAACTAAAAAATTATCTTTATATTCTTAAATAAATATCACATATCAGAGATATAATGATATAAATTGTGATATTAAGCTCAATCACCTGATCAATCTTCATTGGAAGGACAGGAAATAAAAGGTTATAGAATAGGGAAGTTATTTAAAACAGTAAAGATATACTGGCTGTTAGGGAGGGCAAGTTACACAGTTCACCGTAGGTCAGAAAGCTTTCACTATTGCAATTTATCAAAAATATGTAAATATACAATTCTTTATATCCCACATAGCTATATACAAATATTTCTACTGCATTTTCCATAGTTAGCATTCTATGCAGTTCCTGCCAAGTAGACTTCAGACATTGGTTAAATGTTTGAAACAAGTTTTGTCATAAAATGTCAGCCAGTTAAACAATATTTCCCCTTAGTCAATTAGAAAAATCTTTTGGATTGAATATAAAATAATATATCATTAAGGATAAAAGTAGTCCATTAATTATTCACAAATTCACATATTGAGGTTGCATAAGAGGGGTATTATATTTTGAATTTATATTAGTAAAGTGATGACCAATACTCAGAGAAAAATAATGCATAATTACAGAGGTTCAGATGGCTGACTTTGTTTTTTTAATAGTTAAGCAGCAACATTGAAAATTTAAGAGGATCAGTATATATTTTGCTTTGTTGAAATTATCTTTTTTTGTTGTTTTTACTATTTTTAATTGACAGGTAATAATTGTACATATCTATGGAGTACAGGGTGGCATTTCCATAAATGTACATACGATATGTAATGATCAAATCAGGGCAATTAACATACCTATCACCTCAAACATTTATCATTCCTTTGTGTTGGGAACATTCAAAATCTGCTCTTCTAGCTATTTGAAAACATACAATAAGTTATCGTTAATGATGGTCGCCTTATTGTGCTATAGCACACTGAACGTATTCAACCTATTTAGATGTACTTTAGTATCTGTTAAACAACCTTTGGCCTCTCAACTCTCAACCTCCCTACCCTTCCCAGCTAAATTCTATTTCTATTGCATGTCTCAACCAAAAGGCTGGCTGGCATTTAGAGGAGGGACCTTTAACTTTGGTCCCACTAGTTGACTCAATATGTGCTGATTTGTGTTTTAAATTCTTGGTATGAACCTTCTATCACAGTGTTATTTTTATGTCCTAACTCTTGGCTGATGTGTAGTTAGAATGTAGTCTCCCAGCCTCCACACATAGTGTAAAAGTCTGCGTGGTGAGACATTTCTCTGTAGTGGCAGTGTCATAGGGAATAGCACGGAATCACTCACAAAGCCTGCTGATCCCCCCTTCACAAAGCACTACTTGGAAAATGGAAACATCCCTTGGAGAAAGCGGGTGCAGTGGACTTGTGGCTTGGAGCTGAGGAGCACGTCCAGCCGGCCCCAGCCCCGGGGTGGTGCACCTTCCTAACAGCAAAGGCCTATAAGGTGGAGGTTGTGTGAAGTCATGGACTGTCACAGCTGAAGGGGACTGAGAGATGGTTTTACAGGACAGGGGATGAAAGTGCTAAAAGGTGAATGACTTACTAAAACAGTAACTCCCCTTCTTCCCGAATGCCAGCAATGGAGGCTTCAAAGGCAGCAGAGACAGTGAGAAGAGAAGAAAGGTGCGCCTTGCAAGTCAGATGCTCCCAGTTAGGGGACCAGGTGTCTGCAGTGTCCTGTAGAATTCTGAGGGTGAGATTAGACTCTGGGGCCTTCGCGTTTCCTGTTAAGAACTGTGTTGTGGGAGGTCCAGGGTTGGCAGCTGTGGCCGTGCATCCACCCTCACTCTGCTCCGCGTTGTCCTCGCAGCCTGAGTCATGGGTGTGGACACCATGTTCTGATGAACCTTTCTGATATATCAGTTGAGATCACACCACACTGTAGCTCCCCAAGACACTGTGCAGAGATGGGGGTGTAGTAACGTGAATTTTAGATGAGAGATAGCATTTGGCCTCCAAGTAAAATAAATGACTTTTTTCCCTAAAAGTAAATGTTGACTCATTAGAAATATATTTCTCAGGTTTCAAACCTATATTTTCACTGAGTTCTTCAACAGCTTCAACTACCTATCCACACTGATGAGATGGTAGTTGAGATGAGCCCATGGTGTAAATTTCCATTAGACTACATAAATGCTAGGAAAACTGTGTGTGTGTTTGAATTATTAGAAAAACTGGTGACCCATCTTCATTGTACCATCATCTTCCTGAATTTCCTTTCATTTTATGGATCCAAATTATTCCAGCATAAAGTTTAAATAACAAAATGGAATAGCATATTCCTTTACAAAATAGTGGCAGTTACTGAAATAATAATTTGGACAAGTTTTGAGATAATGTATGAATTTGTTAGATGTTGCCCAATTAATTATATAAATTATGGGAGACATAGTTTGCTATAAACTTGGTGCACTAATTTATTGCAATTGGAGTTACTGGAGTGAAGAAAGCTAAATTAAATCATCTGTATGAAATGCTTTGAAGTCCTTAAGCAGAGGGTCTGGGGGTAATTTAGACTGGAATAACGTACATGACCACAACACCACCGGTTCTTGTTTCTGAGAGCTGTGTAATGTTTCAAAATTTGTATCAGCATGGGAAGGTATTTAACTTAAAATTGTTATTGGGAAATATTCTATCCTGGACCTAAAAATGGGAAATAATTCACAAGGAAAAATTTCCCATAAGCGTTTGCCACAAACGCATGGCTCCTCCAGAAATACCAGAGACATATTTAATAGTGCCTTCTAATTGGCTGGAAGTTTTAGCCTAAGTTTAAGGAACTGGGAAGTAAAATAGATCATAAACTGAAAAATACTATTTGTCAGTATTTTCAATCAATTACCAGGGCCAGCGACGGAATGAATTCATGCTGCTCTGCCCGAGATGCGTTTCAGCTGCGTGAATGGGTCTCTCCCCGACCCAGCCCGTTTTCCTGACACTCTATGAAACCGTGCCTATGGCTGACTCAGACGACTTCCGCGGCAAAACTTGAAGTTAAAACTGTGATAGTGTAAGAGAAACCGCAACAGTAGTATCAGATGAAGCTGACAATAAACGTGGTGTGTCAGGCGTCCTGACAGGGCGAATGAGGGGCTTGTGCCCTCTGCTATCTGCTGTGAGCGCCATACAGAGATTCCCACTCATTATTCTCATCATCTTAATGAGATCAGTGTGGGGACATTTCTCCCTTCTTTCTCTTGACTGTCAGAAATGGGCCTCTCCGGGATTTCTCCTTCGTCTCTCTGCTTTTAAGGAACTCGTTACATTTTCTCGGAAGGCCAGAAGTGTTAACTGGTTACAGGAGGCAGCCCCAGAATGTGGCATTCAAAGGCTTAAGGACTTCAGGTAGAGGCCACAACATTAGTCTCTCTCTTGCTCTCTTTTTTCCTTCTCTCTCACAAGAGCTTTTATTTTCTCTCAGATTTGTATCATCTGCCATTTTCCCAAAGGGTTTCCCAAAGGGGAGAGATGACTTCTCCAAGTGGAGCAGAAGGTGGCCGGGTCTCCCTCTGTGGTGTCTTCCTCCTCTGTTGCCCTAAACGATGTTGCACACAGTCCCCCCGCTCCAAGGCCGAGTGCCGTTGTTCATGTGTCCACACCGCACACAGGCCCAGCCTTGAACTCAAAGAGGTCAAGTGGACGAGGCACCAACTTCTACTGCATCTTATCCCCAAATAAGTTTCTAGATCTGTCAATAAACAGTCACTGTTTATAATTAAAGTTGCTAGGAGGGATTTTTATAATGTTTGTAGATCATGAATTCCTTTAATCCTTAAGGGCAATAACCAGAAATTATAGAAATATTATTTGAGTGATCTAGGTGTGTTCATTATGGTATCATAACTGCACTGTTTTGGGTACTATATTTCTTTAGAGAAACTCATGTGCTAGAGGATTCCCTTTAACATGATTGAGGAATTTTAAAGTAGGCATTTTTAATATTTGCTGCCCTCTTAATCATTACTTGTTTAATGCACCACTGTTAGCATAAGGATTATGAGTTAATAAAAATGTCATAGTATTAGTGTATAAAACACTATATAATTTTCCCCAGGTAATGATTAACAGCATAAGGCTATATTAACAATATTTTTAGCATGCAGCTCCTAAATGTATTTGAATCTCATCTTTTAGAAGGTAATTTCATGCAAAAATTCAGTAATAAAATATTTGAGAGATTTAGTTAAGGTGGATCATGCAACCTTCTTAGTTATATGAATTTTTTCAGGGATTATATATATCATATGGTTATGTGAAATATCACTCTATTTTAAAATTAATATGAAAGTTTTAAATGTTGTCTTAACATTCACCGGAGCAATCTTACTGAGATTCATAAAGAGATTATCTATCTCATCACAGTGTTTGTTGAAACAGTTGAAAAATAAAATTAATAAGCCATTAGGTCATTATTACGTAATGTTTTTGTTCACAGAGATAAATGGGTTTCTTTTTCCCTCTTTCTTTTTAAATAATGTCTCTGGCTTTGTTCCGTAGCTGCAGCAGGCTGTTAGTATGTATCTTTATACCATCAGAATGAATGAGATATATCTGTATAAATTATTGATTCACTCGAGCCTACCTTGGTAATTCAGAGCTGAAAACTCTGGCAGCTTATCTAATAGAATGATATAACTAGCGGATTGAAGTTACCTACCACAGCAACAATTGCCAGTTGGGGGGTCAAATGCCCTTCGACCTTTATACCTGAACACCTGCAAATTGAGCTGTAGCCCATTCAGAATTTTAAGAACAGGTCCATTGTTGCAGGAAGTAGAGTTTGTTTCTTGGAGAAAATTATGCCAGTTCTAGTTCTGAATGAAAGACAAGGCCTTTATTACTCAAGGGATATTAGGGCTGACTGCTTTTTTGAGAAAACAAATTTGCTGTAACTTTATCTGTAATTTAGTCCTGAATGGGTGCAAATAGACTGCACATTGTACAGAGCAGAAAGGAGAAAATAGGGGTTTGTTAAAAGCCATACTGTGCTTTGTAACCATTATATTTCCGAGGGAAGTCTTATCAGAGTTGCAGGTTATAAGGGGGTATGGGGGAATATTTTGGTTACATCCTTAGTATAAAACACCTGTTTTGAATTATAGTTTAGAATGACATTGAAAGAGAACTTTTTTTTAGTATCTATAATGGTGGATGATGAAATACACATCTCCTGAAAGTTACTAGGCTGGCTTTGACCTAGAGGTTGGTTCCATCCGGAAACTAAGGAATTACTGTGAGCGCTCCTCATGAGATTGAACCTAGTCAGAGGGTGTTGATTTGTTTCGCTTTTATAAGAAAATCAGATGCATAGCTTCATAGAATGTATATTCTTTCCAATTAAGAAACAACTCCTATGTAATATTACCCTCATAAGAGTATGGTTTGACCTTTACCAAGGCTGAAGGTGACATGAGTATTTTGAGAAAAAGCTTACTTTAGCTAATGAGCCTCCAGGTCACATACTCTGGGGACTAAGGGATCATAGATTATTTGGGGAAACTCATCTCTCCAGTTTGGTCACCCACTCCTTACTCAGCAAGCTCAGTAGTTGTAGAAACACTCAATTTTCAGTGTTGTGTTGATCACTGTTGTGGAACCAGACTAGGCAATCAAACATCTTAGCCCTGTGCTTGTTCTAAGCTCCTGCCTAGTCAATTAGCAGATTTTCTATTTGAATTTAGTTGTAATAGGTCTTCATTAGCTAGCCGTTGCCATAATTGAATAGATAGTCAATCATTTGATCCTCCAACTTTATTTTCACTTCTTTTCAGAGTCCAAGTAGGGATATATCCAAGAACATTCCTGATCCCAACCTCAAGCAAAATTCCTGACCCCTCCCCACCTCATACACGCTGTTAGAGGTTACTCCAGGGTTTAACCTTTGTTTTCCTTATTATGTTTGGCATATAGTACAACTACCGACTATCCATTTTTCTGTTTACTTCACAAATTCTAGTGTTTCTTCCCTGAGTGAGGAGGGAGAAGTCCTCTGTGGTAAAGGTTGTGCCATAGATGAAGGCCTTTATCATGTGATGGCCTTTCCACCTTGAAACGCATCCCATCTTCAGCACCCTCCAGTCTGCCCAACACATACCCATCTGGGCACGTCGTTACCCTGACATTACCCTATTGAACCACATCCACTGCCTGTGTCTGTCGTATTTTTTGCCACTGAAACTCACCAGTGCCCTGTGTAATCCCTTTGGACTTGTTCCTGCAACTTTCAGGATAACAACTGGATAATCTGATGATCAAATCTGTCATCTAGGGGTAGGAATGGGGTCACCCCTAAATAATATATGTACATTTCATCACTGGCCTTGTGGACAAAGTATGTCTGATTTTCTTAGACATACAAGTCCTTCTTGACAAGCAATAGCTTGAGAGACCTCAGAGAATAGGTAGCCAACTGGAGAAGCCCTCAGATACCACCATATAGGACATTTCTGTTCCCAGCCACTCAAGGAGGTACTCTTCTTGTTTGGTGAGAATTTTACCTCTTCCTTAATTTTCAAATTATAAATATGAAACAACTTGTGGGCGGTGCCTATGTCTCGGTGGGTAGGGCGCCGGCCCCTTATACCAAAGGTGGTAGGTTCAAACGTGGCTCTGGCCAAAACTGCAACAAAAAAATAGCCGGGTGTTGTGGCAGGCACCTCTAGTCCCAGCTACTCGGGAGGCTGAGGCAAGAGAATCGCCTAAGCCCAGGAGTTGGAGGTTGCTGTGAGCTGTGTGACACCACGGCACTCAACCCAGGGCAATAAAGTGAGACTCTGTCTCTACAAAAAATAAATAAATAAATATGAAACAACTTGGAAGAGAATGTGTCATAGGGTTTTTTGAGCTGGGTAAGCTCAATGGTGCTTTTCTCTGTGTAACACAAAGTAAGCAAAGGTAGCTACGTTCCAAAGAAATGCAACAAGCCACACTTTGCTTAAAAACACAGGGTTTAACTTTCTCTGCATAACAAAGCATCATAGCTGCAAATACTTGGCCATCAGAATGGCAGGTGAAAAGAATAGAAAACAGGTGGTGCCTATGGCTCAAAGGAGTAGGGTGCCAGCCCCATATGCCAGAGAGGTGGAGGGTTCAAACCTAGGCCCTGTAAAAAACTGCAATTAAAAAGAAAAAAAAAAGAAAACTCAAAGTCCCCCTGCCACCGTTGCTGCTGCCCATTCTCTGGAATGTGGCAGAGTTCTTTCTCACCCATCCCGCCTTGCTGACCACTGCGATGTAGATCTGTAGGTTGAATTCAATGTAAGAATATAAATTGTTTCAAGGATGACAGATTACATCTGGTTTCTTTCCCCCACAGTCCTCACCAATCTCTATGTTCACCTTTATAACAATTTTTTTTCAAAAAGTAATGTGGTTTAAAAATCATTTTAAGTTGCCCAACATAAATGATAAAATCAAATATTGGATTCACAAACATAGCCTTTATTGGTTTTTGACAAGTGATCCATCTTTTTACATTAGTGCAGCTTTCTGAACCAGATTATTTTTCATAATTGATAATTTGTGAGTCATATATTTGTTATCTGTTATTTTATGGCTTTGAAAATAGTGAACAATGCCAAAGATCATGAAGCTTTTATAAAGAAAATTATTTTAGTGTAGTTTATTGGCTGGCATTTCCTGAAAGTATGTTACTAGTGAGTTTTCCAGAGAACATAACAAAGATAAAAGTAACGTCCCTTGAAAGAGACCCAATGGGTATAGAATTCATACTGATAATGTGAATTTAGTTGTGGGACTCGTTCATGTTTAGCTTGAGAACAATGCAAATAAAGAAATAAAAAAAATTATTAAATACTATTCTGCAATCTAAGAAAAATAGTTTTGTTACATATATGGGCAATTTTCCAATACCTTGCTTTGAACATTACAATTATAACATCAGAATAATGACACTATTTCTTGCAATCAATAATTTTAGTTGATTTTGATAGATAGCCTTAAGATAAGTATCCACCAACTATAATACAATTTTTATTTTATGGTTTTATATTTTGTTCCAAAAGCCATCTAAAATGAAGTAGGAAAATCCTTACCCTTTAAAATGCTTTATAATTATATTATTATAGAATTAAGCACTCTCCTCATAAACTTATTTGTCCCGGGTAAATAATATAATAAGGGCATTAAAATCTAGTTTGCCTAAGAAGGAAATATTAAAAACTTTTTTCTACCCTAAATGAATAATTCTCTCACACATCCTGAACATTCCCACTAATTCTGTTCACAATTGTATAGAGTGAACAAAGGAAGAATCAGTTGTAAAAGTAACAGTCTAATTCACTGAAATGTGTATAAGTGTATATGTGTATAAGAGCAAAAGTATTTTTAAAAGAATTAACTATTAATTTCGTAGAAAACTTGATATGAATCTGCTTTTAGAAATTGTATGGTTCTGTCCTAAATATTTATTAAAATTTCTCCTATTTAATTATAGAGAACCACTTCTAATAAAAGATTTTCTGCTTAATTAAAATAAAATTGAGATCATTAAATCACATAATTATATTATGGTCATATACCATTAAGCACCATATGTAAAACATCTACTCTTTAAGAGAATGTGATAGTGGGTGGGGGAAACACCTGTAGATTAATGACTTCTCCAGTTCTACTTTTATTCATTTATTGACTTTTATTGTTTGGGTTTTATTGAGGGTACAAAGAATTAGGTTACTCAGATTGCATATTTAGATAAAGTCCCTCTTCTAATTGTGTCCTACCGGGAAGAGGCCCACATCACAAACTCTCCAACCAGTTCTACTTTTACACTTACAGATTCTACTACACATATTTATTACAACACCTAATTGCTTAGAATTTATATAGTTGAGGGTAATGCTGAAAAATATACAATTGTCTATAAATCAGAATTAAACTAGCATATTTATTTCTAGTAAATGACTTTTCTTCAGTTATTTTGTTGCATTTGAACAATTTAATTTTCTCTGAGATTAATACCTCTACATGTTTCAAAAATATATTATAATTAGTTCTTTTATTATTCAAAAGCAAAATCAAGTGTAAGAATCGTATTCTTTCTTTGTGTAACCTGAACATGTCGTGACTTGTGTTTAAAACGAGGATGAGGCTCATCTCTGTCGGAGACAGCGGCAGACAGCATGTTTGAACCACATAAAGAGAAGGATGAAAATGTGTAATTCTCCTGTATGTTGGCAATGTTCCTTAGCGTCCACGGCACCAGCCACAAGAGTCTGCTCTACCTTTTCAGATGTCTCGCTGGCCTCATTTACGGCATGTACAGTAATGCTGGGTATGTTTATTTGTGCATATGGAGTGACAGATTGTTGATATGTTTTAACCATAATATATTATTCAGTTTTGAAACCTAATCTCTTAGAGACGGAATTTCTTTATAATTGAAAGGAAAAGGCATTTCTAATAACTTGCCTTATATCTGCATTTTTAAGTCACTATCCATATTTCAAAAAAATTTGGCTGTTTTATAAATTACTGAGAGTTCATTGTTAATTTGATTTTTTTGCCAGTGAGAATCAGATTGCTTTATTGTAAAACGGACTACCATCTGAGCTTCCCAACCAAAGGATTCAATATTTTCTTAAAGAAGAAATACAGTTTAAAAATATACAATGTCTAATTAGTCTAAATATTGAGTGGAGATAGTTTTGAACAAATGGATTTTAAAAGAAATGTAGAGTCAGGGAGTATGTAGTATAAACCACCCCCTTCCCAGCCACCACTGCCTCAGGAGGTTTATTCAAACCACAGAAACTAATTCTAAATTTTGTGGTTGATCACTCTACCAAAATCAATTAATGTTATCAATACAGATTCTATATATAGAACCTCTACATAGAATTAGCATGGATTTTAGAGGTGTCATAACACATTATTGTGAGAGTACAATTTCTCTATCAGGAAAGCAATTTATATTTTTCAGAAGATAAAGAAAAGAAACCTTCAAGAGGCAAAAAGGAGAAATGATTCAAAACTCTAAAACTGCATGCGGTTTTAAAACAAAACTGTCACTCCATGCCCCAGTGTGCATTATGTAATCTTTACATGCTCTTGGGCTTATCTACTCTCAGTAAATAACTTTCGTGCTGTTATATAAAATTGTTTACTTCTTGTCCTCCTCCATGCCAATTGTCCTGTGTGTCATTCTGCAGTTTGGCCTGTAGGTAGCAATCTTGCACCACAAAAGCGCTCTATTTATTCATTTATTTAGACTGGAAAGCTCACACCATTACAGATCTGCTAAATGTAAGCAGTGTTATTTGCATAAATTCCAGACTTTGATGATGGTCTGTGATCTTTGTGGCCTACAGATTATTTATGCAGTTGTTTGGCCTTAAAGTTCGTGATTTTGCTCAGAGGTGACTTGACTTTGCATTGTAACCTCACATAGGTGGGAGACAGCAGAATGACTGGGTACGTAACCTGGAATCTTGAATATCATGAGGCCTCTTGTCTGAAATGTAATGCTTTGTTTCTTATACAACCCTTCACATAAAGGAAAATCCACAAGTCTTCTAAAATACAGAATAAAATTTTAGTGTGTATGTAGCAAAGATTATGCAAGCTTGCTTCTGAGGTCAGGCACCCTCTCTCAGGCAGTGAGGTGATGCTGTTAGCATCTCAGAACCTTCACCAGGTTAGACGCGATTCATCTATGTCTATTGAGAATAGTTAAAAGCCAAAAGGAACCGCATTATTATTATGACTGGTTATTTTTTTTTCACTTCACAGGAATTCAGGATGTGACTAGTTATTTTTAAATAAATACTGCAAAGTGCCATTGCAGCTCTATTTTATAAATAGCAAAGAAAATTTCCTTTCTTTGCAGCCGGTGTTTTTTAATTATTGAAAGCATTGTATTAATTCAAACTTTTGCAAATCATGTGTTCCATATCAAAATGTACCTTTATTTCTAATTCTTTGGTTAAAAATAGTCCATGTTGTTTATAGAATGATAACTTTTTATTTCAGAAAGATAATTCTCTTTTGTTAATCTAGCTATTTGTCCAGTTTGGGTCTATTTCTGTTCCTTCCTTCACCATATCAGCTAAGTGCCTACTAAATTGCCAGACTCTGCTCTAGATTAGGATTCCAAATTAGTCACTTTCTGATTGCTGACAAATAGAAATGGAAGCAGGTTACAAAGAAGAAACATTCGAGCTGAGTCTTACAGGATGAATAGGAGTTTGATGATAAAGAAGGGTAAGAAAGATTTCAAGCAGAAGAAACAAACAGTACATATTCATTAATTAGTGCTACTAGAAAACTTTTAATTAGCACCCAAATATTAATAACTTTCAGAATAAAATATTTGTTTTCTTCTGTTTTATTATTACTATTGAAATACCAATTAATAAAGTACCTGTAGACAAAATGTATATTTTATTACAATCATGTTATGAAGGAGGCAATGGATTTTAATTACACTAAAATATCATCAGTATGTTTTAATTTTAGGTAACATGTCACACCTCTATGAATGTCTAATTATATGATGTTTTTGTGGAGTTCAAAAATATTATAAACCCTCATTCCTATGTCCATTCCTTTGCTACCAAGGAACGCATTGGATTTTAGAGGTTGGAGCCTGGTTTTTTCTCAGGGATCCTTTAAACAAACTGTTTCTGAATGATTGTATTTCTTAATATTGAAAATTATAGTTCATTGGAAGAGAAACTAATGTCTTATTGTGAACACTATATCAACATATTTCCAAGTGTCAGTATTTTAAGTTTTAGGTATTCACCAGTAAAATAATAATACAGCGCATCTTATTTTGCCGAAATTATCTCATAGTCTTAAAAATTGTATGTCATCAATCACCATGTTTGTTGATAAAACTTTACCTATTTACTTTTCTGTAGCCTGAAATTAATCCAATCACGATAAGAAACTTGAGTCAGCTGTTGCCAATGTCTGGTTCCCGTCACTCCTTCTTTCTATAATACCTGTGAAGGTCACGGAGTGCTGTTTCAGGGACAAGAAGAGCTTATTGTTTGTGAGGAGCAGCCTTTGATTCCATGGATCAGTGGTTATTAGAGCTGCAGCTGGTTCACAACAAATATTCACATCTGAAGTGGTTAGAAGAGAAGTCATTTTCTTACAGGGTGACTCCCAGGGCTGTCGGGTGGGGGGAAAGCTCAGAGAGAAGTAACTTGAGTGACTAAGAAATGTTGAGGTACATGTCAAATCTATTAAGTATAGAGTATAAATGTCTTAACACAATAATTAAGTGAGGTTAAGGCTACATTAACCTGTTTGATGTAAGCATTTCAAACTGTATATAAAGTCAGCACATTGTACCCCATAAATGCGTTAATGTATACAGTTATGATTTAATAAAAAAAAAACACAGAAAAAAGAAATTTTGAAAGGATGGCTGAAACTGGGACAGGAAAACTAACTTTAAATGCTGTAGGGAGGCTTGTTTATTTCTTAATGTTACTCCTCTGGTTTTAGATACTTATTTTTCCACAACTTTCTGATTACAAAACCCAGTGTCATATTCCTTTGTTAAAAGTAGTTGTTTTTACATGTTGATGATAATCAGATTCAGGCATAGTTTTAAATCATTTTTTTCTTTAGTGTGGTCTTTTCAACTCTGACAATGTTCTTTCTACTAGCTACAAATTAAGATCATCTGATAGCTCTTCTCTCCGCCTGCTCCCGCCCCTCCCAAACCAAGGCTTAGGCTGGGATACCGAACAGGTGAAGGGATCAGTCTCAGCTAAATGAGGCTGAAGTTGCAGATGAAAATAGGAGAGTAGAAAAACAGGTGCCTGAGCAGGTGGGTTTGTGATCTTTTGCCATTACGCTGCTTCTCATAGTTTTAGAATAATCATACGCTGTAACAGAGCTCCCACTGTTATAGAGACTTCTGGGACATCATCACACCAGCGATTGACCCTGAGGGGCGATGAACTTGCTTGCTGAGGGTGATATTTCCCTCTCTCCTTCTAATTCACTCCACCCCAGCACATATGTACAAACACACATATTGCTTCCTCTTAATATGGTCAATAAAGATTGTTTTACCCCCTCCCGCCCCCGAAGATCCGTTCCTGGGGTTAGGGGGACAGGGACAGAAAGCAGAGTCTATCTTTGTTCTTTATCAAGCCTCAGAGATCACATTTTCAGAGGAGTAAGTTGAATACATCCCAGAACTAAGAAAAACATCAGGAATTTGACCTTTATTTCTTCATTTTTTTTTTTTAGGAGAAATAGAAATACACCCTTAGAATAGAAACAGAAGTATAGAAAAAGACTACGCCTGCTAGCACATAGGAAGACCAACTGTTTTGTTTCTCTCTCTCTTTTTTTTTTTGGCTGGGGCTGGGTTTGAACCCTCCACTCTTGGCATATGGGGCTGGCGCCCTACTCCTTTGAGCCACCGGCACTGCCCACTTTGTTTCTCTTTTAATAGCAAAAGAAAAAATAGGTCCCACTTTTGAGAAATGAATGATTATTAGGTTGATTAAGATCACAATGGCCATTTGGCAGCGTGTATGGAACTTTTCCAACAGTTCTCTCCGCCTTTGATGTACACGCCTATCACCTGGGGATCTTGCTAAATGCTAGCTTGTAATCCAGAAGCGTAAAGGTGGAGTTTCTGGGCAGTGCTGATGCGACATGTAGGAGACTTAGAGAACAAAAATGACAGTGGTCTAGTATCTAGCTTCAGGATTATCTGGAAATCTTGTAAAACCACAGAAATCTGGACCTGCTCCCAGGTACCCTGGTGCAGCAGGGAGGGATTGGAGCTCGAGAATTTTCTCTTTTTGAGGGGGTGCTTTTGCTGCCTGTCCAAGGACTTTGCTATAAGAACCAGGTCTCCTCAATTTATTCGCTGGATGCCCGTCAGAATCACAAGGCTGCTTTCAGAACACACACACAGAGAAAACACAGTCCTCCAATGATTCTGATTCACTTGGTCTCAGGGGGGCAGAGGTAAGGTAAGTAACATTCAGTTCCCCTCAGGACATTCTAATAAAGTCAGGCTGGAGAGACCAACCAGGTTCCTTCTACAAAAACATATATAAAAAATTGGAAAAGGGACCAGGTGTGGCGGCTCACGCCTGTAATACTAGCACTTGGGAGGCTGAGGTGGGTGGATTGGTTGAGGTCAGGAGTTCAAGACCTGCCTGAGCAAGAGCAAGACCCTGTCTCCAGTAACAACAGAAAAAGTAGCTGGGCGCTGTGGCAGAGCCTCTAGTCCCAGATACTCAGGAGGCGGAGCAGTAGTGTCACTTGAGCCCAGGAGTTTGAGGTTGCTGGGAGCTATGATGACACGGCACTCTACCCAGGGGAACAAAGTGAGACTCTGTCTCAAAAAAAAAAAAAAAATTTGGAAAAGGGTATAACTGAATCAAGAGAGGGAAGGAGACAGTTTCAAAAGACTGGAACAAAAGAAACCAGAAACTGATGTTGGAAGAGGGAAGGAAATAGTAACGATCGTTTTTAAAGAATCATTAATATTAAGTAGAACTAGTGAGTGAAGGAGGTTCAGAGAATGATCCTCCAGCTGCCTGCAGGGAGCCACCGGGACTTCACGGAGGCTGGCACCCTGACACGCCTCCATCTATCTGCCTTGTGGGGGTCCCCTGGGCCCCTCTGCCACCTCACACCCAGAAGGAAAAGCAAGGCCCTGAACTGGCACCCTGGGTTTTAGTACTCTTAGAGGGGATGAGTGTGGCCATGAAAGTAAATTGGAAAAATGAATTTTCCACACATTTGTTGAAACATTTTTAATCCCTTATCTCTCCAGCTCTTTTTTGTAAAGAATGAAAAACGGAAAGCATTGTCAGTTCCCAGCATCGCTGATGGCACTGCTGGTGGGGGGAATGTCCAGGAAGGTGGATGAGGCAGAGATGGGGAGGCTGGGCTTTCCTAGTGCCTTTTGGTGCTAGTGTCTGTACTCTTTCAAATTAACCGGGAAGCTGCTTCCAGCCAGTCTTTCTAGGTTAACGTTTGGAGAGACAGCCAAAACAAATATCAGAAAAACCCAACCATTTTTAAAAGAACATGACCTTTCTGCCTTCCTGATATGTGTATTTACTTCGTTCCCTCATGCTTGTCCCACACTGCAAATCCCCCGACACCACAAATGCTGCTCCACAGTTATGTCCAGGCGGGCACAGCTCTTACCTGATTCTTCTAAACTTAGGTCTCTTTAGCCTCAGCATTGAATATTTGGTAGGTGGTCTTATTTTCTACAGAATTTACTCTGAAATTCATATAAGGACACACAATTAATTGCCCCCCAAACTGTTGCTAATGTTCATTGCTTTTTGAAAGATACTTAAAATAAAACTTTGCTAATTAGAACCTGTCTTGGAGGAAAGCCCAAAGCCCATTGTCTAACCTCAGCCTGCCTTTGTAACTGTGTAGTTCATAGGCAGTCCTACCGTGTCCTGCCTGAACATTCCATCTTGTAGGCCAGTTGCCACATTTTGTCATTTCTGATGTCCTTTCTCATAGCAGACATTATAAATAGATCACAGCACATGTGTTTACACACATGCATACATATTGTAGTAATCCTCAAGAGAACACTCCAAGCAGCCATTATCAATTGTTTAGAGTTGATTCTTAAGACAACTGTTTTGCTACTCCCTAATTCTTTGTGAATACATCTGTCTGCCTGCCTATGTTTGGATGGAGAACAGGTTGCATTCATTAATTCTGCTCAGAACATGATAGAGGGCTCAGTGCCTAGCACATACTCAATGTCATATGTTTTTATAGAATTTTATTTTGTAGGCTAGTCTAAACTGACAATATACTTTAGGGAATGTTTTACAGATAAATTTTATTATTCATAATAAAAAGTATTTTAACTAATGGAAAGCAAAATACAGCCAAGTAGAATTACCCTGAGTTAAAAATTTCTAGCCATTTTGGATATAAATGGTAGAGCTAAAATAAAAAAGGCATTCTCAAATCCAAAGTAAATGCTCTCTCCTCTGCAATCCCCTTTAGGTTATTATAATTTTCTTTAACAAATCCTTACGTTGAGTTGAAAAAAAAAATCAGTTGCAACTTTCTAAATGTTCACAAAACCTGACTAAGTAGGGTTTTCACTAATGGTCTTTTCTGTGTTGTTTCCATCATGTTTTGTGATACAAAGAAAATTGCTAAAACCACTTTGTTTACTCATTTGCAATATTCCATTGTCCTTATTAGTAGTTGCATTGTTTATTCATAGGACAGTATCCATAACATTTACTTTAAGGAAGAACATTTTAAAGTAGTAAGATTTGTTCTATCCTTATCATATTGAAAAGATCATATACTAAACAGGAATTGTTGGTGGTCCTTTATTCCTTGAAGATTTTTCCCCAAAACATATTATTAATTAATAACTCTGATGAAAATCTAAATAAATCAGAAAAAATAATGTGAGAAGTATACATGACAAGATTTCTGTTGTTTTGTAGATGACACAATCCATATGTTAGCATTTAATGAAGAGCTTGTTTGCTTATGAAGTGAAATGTGTCCTTTTCTATAGTCACCGTCTATAGCCTGTGGTTGTGTGTGTGTGTGTGTGTGTGTGTGTGTGTAATTTTGATGTGGAAGGAAACAAAAGCTCAAGCAAGAAGCTTTCTTTACTGGAATACTAATAGTCTCTCAGAAGTCTCCCTAATGTCTTCGGGGGGGAAAAAGACCTTAGCACCTTTTAATTTTGCAGCTGTTTTTACACTTTTATTTCCTCTTCTTTCCTCCCACATTTACACAAAAACCTTCTCAAGTCTCTTAAGCACTGCAGCAACTAAATCAATCCTAAGTGGCAACCCCTTCTCAGGGCGTTGTGCGCGGCTGTTGTTAATTAGCCGCAGTAGATTATCCCCCAGCGTGTGGTGGGGTGTCGGTGGGAACTTTTCAGTGTGCCGAGGATGCTGAGGATTTCGTGTTTATTTTCATGTATTGAGGAAAATTCTCAGTATGTCTTCAAATTACCTCCTTGGGGGTGTTTCTCCTGCGCTGATCCTGACAGAATCTTTCTGTCAGATATGCCCATCATCGAGAACAGTAGACCGGTGCGGACGGGAACCTCTGTGCTGGGGGCTGTATGCAAATTTAATGCCCAGCTCATTTTGTCTCTCTGACTTGGATGACAGACATTTTAACAATGTGTTCCACATTTCCCTGTGGGAATCCAGTTGGATTCCTCTACATACGTGAGTGTCGACGGACAGCCGTTCAGAGTGTGTCTTTGAATACAACGTGGGGGACATATATGCATAAAATTGTGTTTCTCTATGTGGGTATAAGCGCATTTATTATGAGTAATGTGGATATTGGGGTGCATGTGTGAAATGGGGGAGCGTCAAGCTGCTCTTGATCAGAGATGTATCTACATCCCAGGGAGACTAATCAGCCGCTGAAAGTTGGATAGGGTGGAAGCATGATAAACAAACCTGCCCTGAATGTAACTCCACGACGCTCGGGGTGGGAGCTGGGCCACTCTGAAATGGTAAGTAGCGATGGCATGGAAATTCAGCTTCATTTTCCAGCTAGTTTTAATGGGAAGAAAATTTGGATAGTAAGATTTTCCAATCAAAAGGCCAATCTTTGTGACTGACCATACATGACCTTTGCCATCGTTGTGTCTGAGGTTGCCAGCGTATCATTAAATAATTTTTGCAACATCGTTACTTGACTTTCAGTGGCACCTTCCATCCTGGGGAAGTGCCTTTGAATCTCTGACTCTGTTCCCTGGACAACGGGGCTGGCAACCCTACAACAAGGGAAGGGCCACCTTGCCTGTAGCTTCAGTTGCCCACCAGACACCTGGCGCAATGTCCTTCTGTCTCCTGTGGCTCCCAGTGACAAAGGCGCTTCCCACGCTGATCACCTACTCTGTGCCACGGGCCTAGTTGTTTTATCTGATTCCCTCTTTCTCCCACCCTAAGATTCCACCAACAGATTCCCTTCTTTCTCTCACCCAAAAATCCACCTCAAATAAAAGTAGATGGTCAACAAAAACAATAGGCTTAATATTCAAATACAACTTCTGGGCAGATCGCCTAGCTACCTTCCAGAGAGGAGATATTGCTGTCTGGATTCTATTGTAAATATTAGACAATTTTGTTCTTACAAGAGTACTTGAGTTTTGTGATAGAACTACATTTTAGGATTGAAAACTAAGTGCAGTGGGGTTTACATCATTGGATAGTAGGCCCTGATGAATCCAGGTGTTGATCACTAAGTGTGATGCCCTTTTCTTCTCCCAGCCCCCAATAAGAAATAAAAAGACAACAAAGTTACATGGAAAGGATGAGAGCATAAGAAATCTACCAGAGTAAAGAGATGAAGTGTCCCAGTCATGTGGTCCCAGTTAGGGTTAAAATTTCTTCTCGGGGCCCAGCACGGCGGCTCACGCCTATAATCCCAGCACTCTGGGAGGCCAAGGTATGTGGGTCTCCTGAGCTCAGGAGTTCAAGACCAGTCCTGAGCAAGAGCAAAACCCCATCTCTACTAAAAATAGAAAAACTAGCTGGTTGTTGTGGTGGGCACCTGTAGTACTCGGGAGGCCAAGGCAGGAGGATCTCTTGAGCCCAACAGTTTGAGGTTGCTGTATGCTATGACACCATGGCACTCTACCCAGGACAACAGAGTAAGACTCTGTCCCCAATAAAAAATGAATAAATAAAATTTCTTCTCATAGTATAAAACTTTTCTCCTGTAGGATTTATACAAAGCCTTTCTCAGGGCCCCATAGTTGCAACTGAGGAATGAGGAGAGAGAGAAAGGGACGCTATCTGTCATCTCTCTCTTCCTACATAGCCTCGTCTTCCCAATTTTGTCCCGTTTCTCCTAAGAATCATTTTGCATTCCTAAAGGAGGTACTTCCTTGTTTCCTCCACTGTCAGACTTACTTAGATGGCTCCAAGAATCCCCATGACAGTTGAGGAGAGGGGGATCCTCCCCAGCTACATGATCCGAGTTTAAGGTGGATGTCACTTTGAACCCAGCCCAGTTTTAGCATCACTGAGGGCTACTCCAGGTTGATTCGCAGGCCGGGGCTCTGTGTCCCCCATGGTGTCACATGCAGCTGCATCTCCAGTGCTTTTCCTGAGGTGGTCACTCTAGATCTCTAATTACCACCAGAGGACATAATTAAATACTGGGTATAGAAAGTCCTAGAATTTGGTTTCTGAATTAGTTTCCTTCAATTAAGGAGAATGAATATTTATTGAGCATATATTATATGCTAGGCAGTGTGCAAATGTTATCACGTGATCTTTACAATCATCTTTTAAAGGAGATGCTATTATTTTAGCATTTCATGGAAGAGGAAATCAAAGCTCTGAAAAAGAGATCTGCCTGAGATCATAGATTTGGGGTGTGTGAGTACCAGGCTGCAAGGCCACTGTGCAGGTTGCTCCGTGGTGCCTCCCGGGCGCCCCTGTCAGAAGGGGACAAAGCTGACCCGTCCCCGGGAGGTTTGGATGGCCAGCCTGAGAGAGCTGACCCATCCTCGGGAGGCTTGGATGGCCAGCCTGAGAGAGCTGACCCGTCCCCGGGAGGCTTGGATGGGCAGCCTGAGAGAGCTGACCCGTCCCCGGGAGGCTTGGATGGGCAGCCTGAGAGAGCTGACCCGTCCCCGGGAGGCTTGGATGGGCAGCATGAGAGAGCTGACCCGTCCCCGGGAGGCTTGGATGGGCAGCCTGAGAGGAACCATGTGAGCACAGGATTCTTTAAGTCTCTTGTATTATTTTTAAATATATATGGCTTAGTCATTCTACTGCAAAACTTTTTCATGCTTATTTTATGTCTTGAAAAAGTTACTACCAAGAAAAAAATGTTTTTTATATTATTTAGCCTTATCATTACACATCCTCAGCAAACCACTGTGTAGATCCTGGAGGATTTTAGTATTCTGGTGTGCAAGCATGACTGCAGGGGAAATCTTGCGTCTGAGCTCAGTGTCCTCCTACTGAGTTGGCAGGTAAAGCAAAATCTGGGAATAATGTGCTGTTTACTTAAGCTCACGGTTATCATTGATTTATAAGACTTTCTGAATATGCAGTTGTGATGGCTTCAACTTGGTGGTGACAGAGAAGAACCAATATTGGAAAAATGGTGGGACATTGTTGAAAAGGTTGAATTTTGAACTCCTGAATTTTGGTCTGAGCTCTCACTGACTGCAAGCGTGGCAAGGGAGGTCTTGACCTCTGTGACCTTGCCCAGCACGAGGAGGCCTCACTGATTAGTTCATTCATTGGTTGCTTTGATAGTGAGCAAGAACGCATAGATATTCCTAATAGTTCAGCTTAGAGAATTTCATATACATTAAATAGTATAGGACTAATAGTAAGCAAAATTATGATGAATTTCTGTTTCTTTCTTTCTTTTTTTTTTTTTTTTTTTTTTGATACATAGTCTCACTATGTCACTCTGTTGCCCTGGGTAGAGTGCCATGGCATCATCATAACTCTCAACCATCCTCTTGCCTCAGCCTCATGAGTAGCTGGGACTACAGGTGCCCACCATGACACCTGGCTAATTTTTCAGTTTTTAGTAGATACAGTGTCTCACTCTTGCTCAGGCTTGTCTGGAAGTCCTGAGCTCAAGCAATCCACCTGCCTCGCCTCCCAGAATACCACGATACAGCTGTGAACCACCCTGTCTGGCCTAGAATTTGTTTTTTAATCATACTTTACTATAGAGTCCCAAAGATCACTATAATTACACAGGAAAAATGGGAAATAGTGATTAAATGTACCTTTATTTACAAAAAATTCATTATAAAATTTTACAAAATATTTACAAAATATTTCTGTTTTGATATATGAATACCTATATAAAATAGTAAAAATATTAAATATAATATAAGATAAAATATGAATTTGTTAATTTTCCTATCTGTGTGACCTTTGGGGCACTTGTACTTAGAGACTTTTAACAGTAACACTTCTTAGGATCCTGCGTCCAGCCTGCCGTGGCTACCCTACCACCATCTTCCCTGCCTGGCACCACCTTATTGCCTTTTCTATGCCTCAATCCAGCATTCAGTCTAAATATAGACTATAAAACTCTCTGATTATTATACTTACAACAGGATAATCGTGTATTCAATGCATTTATCTGAACACTCCACATTTATTTCTTGAGCACCCGCTCTGTATCTGGCTGGATAGTGCTGGGTGCTAAGAAGCAGGTCTGGTAACCTAATAAGGAGTTTCAAGTTCCGCTGGGCCAAGACCTAAGATGATGCACTGAGTTGTCCTCACTGCCTAGACTCTTCCAGTGGGTTGTGTGGGAGTTTCTGTTCTCTGACTCCAGTACAATGAGTCTGAAGATTTAGCTGAATCTTCTCAGAGACCCAAGAACAAAGTCTGGGACCTACTCTGTCTTCTACATGGGAGGAACTCATGGTGTAGACACGTTCGGTTACAAGGATGCTGTCTGGAGGCTCTAACGGACTTGGAGGAACTCTTACATAGCAATGTGCTATAAAGCAGAGGTTAGACCAAAACACAGCAGTTAAATGACTGCCCTTTAGGAATTAGTGTTAACACCTCTGCCTTAATGAAACTTTTATAGCTCACATAATATTCTGGCAGGAAAGATGCTGGGTAAGTGTAAACTATGATGATGGCTGCCACTGCTGCTTCTGTGACATTTGGACAACTTAAACCATATGGCCTAAATGTAACTCCAGATAAGTGTATAATTTTAGGTTGATTTTGTTTCAGAGCACTTGGAGGTCTGTTTGAATTAAGAGCCAAATCAAATCCAAGAAACAGGTGTATATCCAAAAAAAGGAAGGGAATATGTGTTACAGATGACCCAGTTAACAAATCACCGCCTTAAATCAAATAGTGAGTGGTACATGAACAAACGTTGAGATGTCTCTGCCAAAAGTCCTGTCCAGGAGCCGCACCTCCGGATGCTCTTCTCTCACTCCTCACGATCCCAGTGCAAAATGCACAGGTTAATACTTTGCTGTTAAGTGAGCACGAAGAACAGTGTGACTGGAGAGCTCTTGGTAAAGCTCGTTCCACGTTAGCCAGTGTCCCGGTCTCTCATCCCACCCTCAAACCCAAGGGCCCTAGATTTCAGGGACTTACTCTCTCATCCCTCTGACTAGAAAGATGCTTGAAGAAAACCGGCTCTGCAAGTGTGCAAGCAAACTCCACTTGTCCAACTAATTTTACTGGAGTTGTGTTTATCACGTGCCAGGATTTATTGTAAGGACTCAATAAACAGAAACTCATTTAACCCTTATACCACTTTACAGAAGAACAGACCCCAGGACAGAGAAGTGAAGAAATTTATGTAGGGACCCAGTCACTCTGGAGTAGCAGGTCTGGGAGACACAGCAAACATGCTAGTGCCCTGTGTTTTTTTTATCTTCCTTCCTTCTTTCCTGCCCTCCTTCCTTCCTTTCTTCCTTCCTTCCCTTCTTTCTTTTTTCTTTTGTGTGTGTGTGTGTGTGTGTGTGTGGTTTTCTTTTGGAGGTGGAGTCTCACTCTGTCACCCTAGGTAGAATGCTGTCGCAACATAGTTCACAGCAACTTCAAAGTCTTGGGCTCAAGCTCCTTTGCCTCAGCCTCTCAAGTATCTGGGACTACAGGTGCCCTCCACAACGCTTGGCTATTTTTTTAGAGATGGGGGTCTCATTCTTGCTCAGGCTGGTCTCAAACTCCTGAACCCAAGCAATCTGCCTGTCTCGACCTCCCTAAGTTCTAGGATTACAGGTGTGTGCCACTGTGCCCAGATGCTCCGTATGTTCTTAATCACTGTGCTCAGCTACCTACCCTCCCATTCCTAGGAGAGAGGGACTCATTTTTGCTCTGCCAAATCCATAGAATCTTCTTGGAAAGGGATTAAAAGTCAGATTTTCAAAAGGATTTGCTTTTAGGGAGAAGCACTCTAAGATTGGCATTACTAATGGTCCTGTATACAGCAGATTATATTCCCAATCAAGACCTCTTTGCTTCCTAGGACACAAATGGGCCAATTTTTAAGCCATGATTTTTTCAACTCCAGAGCAGGATCTAATAATTACCTTACTTCTCTTTCCCTTTTGACTAAGAAAAGCAAAGATGTTATAAATTGGGAAATTGCAAATTTTATCAGCTCAAGTTTATACAAGAAACTAGGGTTGCTGTTGCCTAGAACAAAACCATGAGCAATTAGGAGGGTCTTTTAAATCTATTCAAAGACAAAGGCTCAGACTGTGAAATCATAAAATCGCTAGGGAAAGGGAATTTCATAGTATAAAACTTCCACATTAAGTCTCAAGTCTGAGTGTCTTTATAAAAGAATCTGAGTTGATTTCAGCCATCATGGTAACCAGAAAACACAGGAGACTGGAGAATACAGTAACAAAAACCCCTCAACTCCTAATGTGCTTCCTGCCTTCACCATTCATTCCGCTGCTTAACAAAACAGTGTCATGTTTTCCATGCTAGATGGGCCCTGTGTGTGTGTTTTCTCTCCCTAGCTGGATGGTAACCCTTGAGGACCAGTTAGCATTTTGTGTGCATTTGCTAGTTTAAAGACCTACATTAAAGAAAGGACCAGAGCTTTGAAGTGAGCCAGGCCTAAATGCAAATTATGACTCTGCTGAGAAGACAGTGATGATGCTGTGGTCATGAGTCCTGGGAACTACGGGACTGGCAGATGCCCTGCCCCTGATGGTGAGCACCTATTGGGAACCAGCGTCTCTGCTCTCGGCAGACCACAGTCCTACAGATGAGGACAGCAAGGCCCCGTGGTGCTAAGTGGCTCACCCTCTGTCACAGAGCTAACAGGACAGAGCCAGCCACACCCCAGCCATGGTGATTCACTCCTTTCTGTTGCACACTCACCTCTCACCTTGGATAAGTTTTCTAACCTTAACCTTTAGTTACCTCCCTTGTCACAATGGAGACACTCGTACCTCCTTTGCAGGGTTTTGTGAGAGTAAAGGTAAGAAAATGTAAGAAAAAGGGTATGTCACAGAGCCACTGTCAGAGGATAAACTTAACAGAAGTCAGTTAACAATAATAAGTGTAATAATAGTAAAATCAGTTAATGGCTCAGTGCCTATAACTCAGTGGCTAGGGCACCAGCCACATACACTGGAGCTGATGGGTTCAAACCCAGCCCAGGCCTGCCAAACAATGACAACTACAACCAAAAATAGCCCAGCATTGTGGAGGGTGCCTGTAGCCTCAGCTACTTGGGAAGCTGAGGCAAGAGAATCACTTAAGACCAAGAGTCTGAGGTTGCTGTGAGCTGTGACGCCACGGTGCTCTGCCAAGGGTGACATAGTGAGACTCTGTCTCAAAAAAGAAAAAAAGAAAACAGATCCCAGGTCTCACTGCCAGAGATTAAGTAGGTCTGATGGGGCCAGGAATTTGGGGTGAATTAAAATTTTGTTTAAACTATAAGAGTTATACCAAAATGTTTAAATTATTTATTTTTTACCTTCTTTTGATGTGTATATGTGGAAGACCAAATTATTTTTTCAGCCATGTTTGGATTGGGGAACTCAAATAATTCAGCTTTCTGATGTACATTCTTTTCTACCTTATGGTCAGAAAAAAAGAGAGATTCTCTCTCTCTCTCTCTTAATAATTCCCAAAGTCCACAGTTGAGTCTCACTGTTTTTATGGGACCATCCTTGAATCAATGACCATGACCAGGAGCAGGCACTGGGTCAAGTGCCAGCGAGCACCAGAAATGGAACCAGCTGAAATCAACAGCTGAAAGTGGGGGAGGGTTTCCACAAAGAAATCTGGAGGCTGAAGCAATTAGAGATGTCGACAATAGATCAGTTCCTAATAAAGGCAGCGAATCATCTTCTGTCTCAAAAAAAAAAAAAGAAAGAAAAAAGAAAAAGATCAGTTAATGATAAAAATTGCTTTCTCACATAAAATCCCCTCCCCCAACAGTCAGCCCTTTACATCTAAGCCTTGGACAACTGCTAACTAAACTGAGAAAGACAATCTGCACGTTGTCCCCTGATCCGGTTACTGGCGGAAGTTTTGCTGTGGAATAGGTTGTTTGGGGTTGGATAGATTGATTCTGGAAAAGTCAGAAAAATCACTAAAAGAATTATAAAAGCACATTTCCTGTCTTAAACTGTCAGGCCAGTCAGAAATAAGTGTCCAGTGAAGCCATGTTACCGAGGGGGAAGGGACCCCTTTCTCAGATTCCGCCCTCTGCGCGCTCCGTGCAAACTGCCCCCGCCTGCGGGGCCTGATGTCTCTGCCTCTCCAGCGTCCTGTGATGCCTCTTCTTCATGGAGGGCTGTCCTTACCTACTGTTTCTGGTTATTCCCTCGTGCTCTGAAAATTAATTTGTCACCAATTTGAGATTTCATAACCAAAAAATCCTAAAAGTCCAAGTATCTGGAAGCCTTTATAGACCTTTTATGTGAAGGTTTACCAGATCTGACTATTGAGTTCACAAACTCCTCCTCGAAAAAGGACCACATACCTCACTGCTGTCACCTTTACCTGTGACACGCTCCTCTAGGGACGCTGTGACAGACCCCAGCACCTCGTCCACCCTTCAGAGCAGTTTTTCTAGGATGAGTTACCGAACTTAATTGTCAGATCTCAGTGACAACTCCGATGGCCATTCTAGAAAAAAAGTTCCGCAATTGCTTTGAAGGGTGGACTGGGCATCAGCACGCAGCTTCCCAAAGGCAGCACTTCAAAGGTGACCAGGGGGAGAGTCACAGTGAAGTGTGCAGCCTTTCTAGGGGGAGTTCACAAACTTAATTGTCCGATCTCAGACAGGCATAAAAAGCAGTTCTAGTTTCTGCCTCGAGAATCAGATTTCCAGTGGCTGGTATCTTTCTATGAGTTGAAAAAAGATACGTCTTGAAATTCTAGAATATTTTTGAATATTCAAAAAGGATAGCTAGGTATGGAAGTATTGTGTGGGTTATGTTAAATGTCTTTCTCCCGAGAAAACAGTTACCAATTTCTCTGCAATTGCCCTTGTGGTTGCTTCAGCGTAGCCAGGACAGACAAAGCGATTCACCCTTAGGAAAGCTTATTCTGTTTTGCAGTGGCAACATTTTACTGCCTCGAAGCCTGCGTTTCTTACTTTTACAAACTTGTCACAAACTTTCACCATAATGGCTTAGTCTCCCCTGAAGATTGTGCAAAGCGAAAATCAAAATTCTTGCACAGCTTTAATGATGACATCAGTGGTGAGAAAAAGATTATGCACGCACATACACAAATCCAGCTGGTACATGAGCATAAATAACAGTTTGGTGACAGCAGAAAAGTATTGATGCCTTTCAAATTTGATGTCTTTCCCTGAAGAAATTTGCTGATTTGCCGTGTTGAATTTAGGCTAGTTCTCTCTTTTCTTGATAAATCTATTTTTTTTCTCACTTTCTTAAGTTATTATGCATTCGTAAACTGCATCTTGAAAGATCATAGTTGTCATCACCCACCCTAATTTTTCTTCTGTAGATAATCTACGGAACTTTTTTAACCTTTATTTTGGCACTTGATGAACAGCAAGATATTAATACATTTAACAGAAATAAGAAAAATAACTTGAATAGCCAACATCAGAGCTCCAGAAAGAAAACTTTTTGATAACAGGAACAAAGTAATAATACTGGCACTAATTTAGGAATGTGCATATATTAGTATGCCTCTAATTTAAGAGCTAATTATCTTTGTTTTCATTCTTAAAAACAAATTTGTTTTTTCTATTAAATATAAAAATGGTTCCACCTTCTAGCAACCCCTTCATTAAAACTGTACAAATAATTAAAACAAAGAAATTACCACATAATTGCACCATATTACGCATAATTTATTACACCTTTTCAGTCTTTAGATAATAGTTTATTTGTGTAAATAATTTTTATAGTGCTTTGGTGTTGTGTAGGGAGGATGAAGCAGCAGTGTGAGTGGCTGATGAGGTGTTGACATTGCCTTTATTTTCTTATAGTACACAGGTTGATTAGCATCATAACATGAGAATAAATCAACATACAATTAAAATAAAACACAGTGCACAAAAAGCACACAGAACTTGCTGGCCTGATTCAATTAAGTTCTGGCATAGCTGAAATTTTTCACAAGTCTTCTTTGGTTTTTATTTTTTGGATGTGTTTTCTCTGACTGTTTCTCTTTACCTTTCTGAAAGATATTTATAACTCTCCGGGGTGCACCATCCTACTGAGATAACTGCATTCTTAGATGCTTGAAGACAAAGATGAGCAGCTCACTATGGTGTGTGGTTACCTCATTATCTCCACCCACCCCGCTGTAGGGCATTGCTTGAGCGACAGTGAACTGTTTGCCCTGCTGGCAAACAAGCCCCTTTGCAGCTCATGACACGTGTTTTCGCCGTTATTTAGGCGCACTCCTCCCAGTGAGCCTGAATACGCCCTTAGGGTCCCAATGGAAAGGGAGCTTAATGATGTGTCAAAAATTGTACTACAAGGGCCCACAATAAATTCAGGCTTTGTAAGCGAAGGAGCCAATGGGGCAGCTGGAAATTAAGGTAGTGCTCAGAACCAGAGCACTTGTGAAGTCACTCTGAGGGGAGTATGTGCACGCATGTGTTACTTCAGGTAGCCCAAAGCAAGAGAAAAGGGCCTGTGTCAGAACACTGAGTGAAGAGGTCAACAGGTGAGTTGGGGACTGTGGGCCCAAGAAGCTAAATACCTTTTTTTCAAAACTAATTTGTACAGGGAGATCTAAATGTTTAGGTTGTCGATCAAAGAAGTCACGGACATAGTTCCCCAGCAAAAAATAACCTTAGGTAGAAAAGAAGCTTTGAAAGCCAGGGTCTTCCTGCGAGGGTGTGGTCATTGCTCACCAACTTCCTTTCCTTTCACTGAAGAAAGTAAGGTCCTCACTTCCTTGGCAGTGGAAGTAGCCTCTCATCGCGTTTTCCCTAAATCTAGTTTGGAACAAATGGCTTCTGCAAGGAGGGATTGCATTATAAAATAACCCTCAAACATGTGTGAAAAGAGATGCAGACCTTTTATTTCCTAAAGCAGCTGTTGAATAATGAACTCAAAGTGAAATGAATTAAGGATATCACAGAAACTAGAGAGCCCTTGGGACTCCCCCATTTTTCAAAAATCTTTTCATACCCTAATCAAGCATCAGCAGGGTAATTAAAGAAGCTTGTCCTAGGTTGCTACTTCATCAGTAAAGTATTTCACAGAAGTGTTTCTTCTTTTGAATTTACCCTTTTCTCTTCCCTCTAACCTGAATATTTTATCTCATTTTTTAAATTGTTGTTTGAAATAATGGAATACCTAAATATTTGCTGGCAGAAAACGCATATATTCAGGTTTAGTGACTCCTTAAAACTTAGCATAAAAGTACGTTTGCCTCAGAAATATGTAAAAACTATGTTTCCCTGTAATTATTGTAGACATTTATACTTTTAAACATGTTAACCTGAGTTTAATTTGTAGAGAATATTTAATATTAAACTCATTAAAACTTACACGAATTACGGTATGCAAAGTTTTCCCACTTAAGCACCTTTGATCTTAAAATGGGTCCTGGGAACAAGAAGTGACGCCATGCTCAGTGGCTAAAATGACAGGTGTCTGTCAGCTCCAGGAAGAGAACGTTCAATGTGCCCTTAAAGGACACTTAAATATTATTCCTGGCATTTACATTTGGGAATGTAAAAACTACATAAGGATCTTATAAAAATCCTTTTAAACATATTTTTATTTGTATATGGTTACAAAAGACAAATGTTTTATAATGTATTGCAAATCAGAAGCATACAGCAGCAGTTTGGAGGTCCCTGTTGGACACCTACTGATGAAAAATCTGATAAACCAGAACATAATGTACAGGCTCATTTTGCCCTTTTCAGGAATACCCTTGACTTAATGTCATCAATTTGGAACTACGCTGGTCAGTAATCATATGGTCTTTCTAGCATGTGGAATTTTTCTTGGCATTCTCACTTAGGAATTTAGTCTCAGTCTGGGGTCTACTGGCAATGCTGGCTACTCTACTAATATTGGTGTTGAGTTCATGATGTGACCCTGAACTTCAGTGGCCTTAACTTTAAAGATGTCTATAGCACTGTGTGTTCTGAAAATCTAACAGCATTCAATAAATGCTAGCTAATTAGCAGCAGCAGAAAGGAAAGCCTTTCCTTTATTTATGTCTAGACGTGGGCCTAGAGCTGGCCTTAATCATCTTTAATTTGCTGATGTTTTGCCACTTACAAAGCATGATCACATCTGTTACCTTCAGAACCACCCTGTTTGAGTTGGGCCTTAGTTCACCCAAAGTTCCCCAATTCAAGAGTTGTGGAATTGGGGCTGGACCTGGGACCAAAGCCAGTGCTCATTTCACCATTCTGTATTTCCTCTCAGAGTCGGTGAAATTTAAGAAATGACTCAACTTGTCTGTGTTGAGAAATCTCCGGGATGGAGAGGAGGAGGCTGAGTCACCGGAGCGTGACTGTGGGGTGGCGCCCCCACGTGGAAGCATGAGGAATGTTCACCCTCAATACATACTTCCTCCCCGGGGACCAACTTCATAAAAAACAAGATCTCATCTAAAAACATTAAAAACTCGAAAGACTCATATTTGGCATGTCACATCGAAATAAGACCCCTAAAGAAATCAACAACTACATAGCACTGTTCTCTCAAAGACCATCAGTATGAGGGAGATTAAATCTCATGGCTATTTCTAGTTGGTAAATTGATAGATACCTCAGGACTCAAAATACAAACCTTTAAAACCCATATCATGCCTTTTTCTATAGATGAAGCTTTAAATTACAATGGGAAAATAAATCTTTATTTTAAAAATAAATACTAAATTTGAAAGTAAAAGCAGGGAAGTGTTTTCTATTACAGCGAGGGCAACTTTTAACATTTTTGGAAAAATTAATTATAAATTCCAATGTCAGGGGCAGCTTATTCTGATTGTAAATAGTACACTTCTCAAGAGTGATTCTGCCTTTGTCCCAGCTGTGGAAAGAGACTATTATTAAAAGGTGTTTTCCCAAGGTGGAGGTCAAGAAAACAAAGGAGTTTTATTTTGTTTGTTTAAATCTTCTTTTTGTTTACCTGTATGAATGGTAACAGGGAAGAATTTATTTAAAGTGAAAATAATTCCAGACTCATTCCTGGGAATTAACAGGAAACATTCCAGCTGCTGCCTCTGTGTGGTTAGATGCCTTGGAGAGTGTGGCCGTGTTTTCCATTGGGCAGTGGGAGCTGCCCAGGTTAGGAGCACAGGCACAAAGCAGGGTGGACAGCAGTCCAAGTAACACAGACACGGGCAAAGGAGCAGATCAGACAGAAAGAGAGAGAGAAGTTTGTAGTGGAGATCTGATGTCTATGTGCTGGTGTGCTCAGGGCTGCCCATTCAAGGAAAGACTCCCCCGAGGGTTCAGTGGCACACGCTGTAGGCAGAGTTGTGGACTCATCCATCTCTGTCCCGTGCCCGTCTTCTCTGTTATCATCCACTCCTTTTCTGTTGTTCGTTTTACTTGCTCTTTCTCATCCCTTTAAGGCATCCTTCTCCATCTTTTCTTTTCTCTTTCCCCAGTCTCCCTCCATTCCCATCCTGTGCTGTCTCTCTGTTCCCCTTACCTGACCATGACGTGCAGCTGAAGAGACACATGCCTGGTGTGCAGGCTGTGGAGTCTCCAGAGTCTGGCTCTGCTCTGTGACCTTGGGCATTTTAGTCAACTTCTCTGAGCCACACTTTACTCATCTGTAAAATGGACCTAACGATATAACCTAATTATACAGTTACTAAAAATAAAATACAGTTGCCCCTTGAAGAGCACAGGTTTGAACTGCATGGTTATACTTATTATAATTGCATCTTTTTTCAACTGAACACAGATCAAAAATACAGTATATGGGGGTTGCAAAACCCACATGTAAGAAGGGCCAACTTTTTGAATATTCGGGTTCCATAGACCTGGCTGCAGGACTTGTGTATGTGTGGATTTTGGTAACCAAAGGTGGTCCTGGAATCAATCCTTGTGTTTGCCATATACTAGTACCATAGTACTAACCATTTAACACTAGTACTATAGTACTAGTACCATATACTAACCATTTAACACAGTTCCTGAAACACATTAAATGTTTAATAAGTATAAGCTACTTATCTGAGTTTTATTTATATTGAAAAAATATGAGAATAATGGAAGTAGACTACAAATATATGCAGTGTTATGAGTTAAGTATGTAAATGAAGTAATCACACTGCCGGTCACAGAATGGGCGGGAAAATAGAGAATTTGTAGCAGAAGTGGCGGCGTATACAATGCCGAGATAACACGCTACAGAGAAGGTGAGAACCTAGGATGAGATTCTCAGAAAGTCAGTGAAGGGAAACCCTGTTGCTTACATATTCACAATCCTATTAATGTTTTTATATTAAGTTTGTTGCACAGTGTAAAACCAACTATTTCCAGTATTAAGACCTCAAAAATGCTTATTCAAGAGGTTACATAAGGTTGTCACTATATAATGTGAACAAAATCTTCAGAGTTAAATATTTAAATACAACCCTGTGCTTCATAGGATTCTTCCTCCTAACTTTCCTCAATAGAGGCTGCTACCGTAACACCAAAGCATGGTTCAGTGAGAGCGACTCAACTCCAAGTACAGGGTATGAATCCGAGCCAGACAGACTTGGTTTGAATTGTGCAAAATGTCACTTACTTGCTGGTGGCCTCAAGAGTAAGCTATTTGAGGGTGCTGGGAGTGTTTCCTGCTCTGAAAAATGGAGATCTGAACCCCTACTTTGCATGGTTATTTTAACGATTATTACTATGTAGGAAAGGCACCTGTCTCCATGCTTGGCATAGGGCCACAAATTCTAAGAACCCCTGCTTTATTTTGAGGTGTCATAGCCATGGGTTTTAAGTATGTTACTCTCAACTGGTTTGGCTAGACCCAAAAATATAATTTAGAAGATCTAAAAAGGAATGGATGTCCTTCAGGCAACCTTCCGTAAATACGATTCCTCACGACTGAGTTTTGATGGGCCCTGGGCAGCGAGCATTCAGCGCTATCCTTTTTTGACAAGTACTTGGAGTGCAAATATTCTGTTGCCAATTAGGGACAGACCATGCTTTAAGCCTCAGCTGAGATGGGAATACAGTTGACAACTCTTTTAAAAGTTGAGAAGCTTAACCAAAACATAAGTCTGTAAAATGCCACCTCGCCTCCACACGGACATGGGCTGAGAATGGGACAAGATTTTTCTCACAAACCTCAGTATTTCGTGCCAAAGAGCATGACTGTGACTGTTTTAGCCTGCAAAAATGTTGAAGATGATATTGTGAAACTCCCACTACCATAGGCACACAGAGAATCCCATTGAGCACCCACTGGGCAGCTGACCTTACAGCTTCCTGCCAGTCTTCCACCAACACTCGCTCCCGAGGTGACAAGCTCCTGTTCAGAGTGGTTCCTGGGAGCAAGTGGAGTGTGCCAGAGCATCTGCCAAAACCAGTTATTTGGGTTTTGGAATGATTAATCTTGAACTATTTTTGAAAACTCATTAAATAGTAAGAAATTTGTTATTTTGCGACAGTAAACCCTTGCTCTTCGTGTCCTGGGAAAGGCTTTCTCTGTTGTCTCTTTTCCACTCTGCATCCAGCTCGGTCAAAAGTGACAAGTCGTTAAGGTACAAGTTAAAAAGAAGAAGGTGCAGGACAGTGTGAAGAGGGCAGAGCACATCCTCTTTTTTTTTTTTCTTTTGAGACAGAGCCTCAAGCTGTCACCCTGGATAGAGTGCTATGGCATCGCAGCTCACAGCAACCTCCAATTCCTGGGCTCAAGCGAGTCTCTTGCCTCTGCCTCCCAAGTAGCTGGGACTACAGGCGCCCACCACAACACCAGCCATTTTTTGGTTGTAGCCGTCATTGTTGTTTGGCGGGCCCGGGCTGGATTCGAACCCGCCAGCTCAGGTGTACGTGGCTGGCACCTTATTAGCCCGTTGAGCCACAGGCGCTGAGCCGGCACATCCTGTTTCATCTCAGGGGAAATTTCTCTCCACCGGGACAACGTTCACCCCAAACCCCACTGAAGACGACACAAAGGGACAGGTTCTCTAGGATCATTAATCACTGGTTGCCCTGAGGACCATCCTTAATGAATTCCTGTCCATTTTGAAACACCCCAGAATGAACTATCTGAAAGCATATCATTTGTGGCCAAAATTCCTAAAAGACACAGCAGTCGGTGCTAAAAGACTGTGCCTAAAATCTTCCTTCTCCTTCCGTAAAATTTTGGCCTGAGAGGGTTGACTAGCAAACTATCATGTGGAAAACCAGCCCAGACCGTCTAATAATATTAAAAGGTTGATAATTTGAGGGAATAAGCAATCGCCTCTTTTTAATGCAATGGCTACGTGGGACTCACTATCTTCCTTTAGAGCTGACACGGATGAGCACGTCTGCACGGGCTGGAAGCCGCCCACACGCAGATCTGAAGGCAGGAGGACTTTTCTGAGCAACTGTACTCTACAGGGTACGCCTAGAAGCCAGGCAGAAGCACAGGAGTATGAATTCCAAGAAACGACCCTGGGTTTGTGTACCTAAGAACAGAAACCCGCATTCAGTTGAGCTCTGGAGTTTCACACCCTCCTTTGCTTTTATTTCACCAAAATAACCCTTCGTCCTAAGTTCTAAACTCTAACAGACAAATTCAGTTCCTTCCATGTGTTACCTGAATTTTCTAAGACAATGAGAAAAATAAAACGGGTAAGATGTTTGGTGTTCTTTTTCAAATTAAATTGTATCTGGTCAGAGCCTGATCAGCCCTACCCTCACCTGACCAGTTCCAGGAAAGTAAGCCTCACATTTTCCAGAACAGATGTGATTAGAGACAGTTTTAATTTACCAGGAGGCTACTGAGAAGAAAGGAAGATCCTTTTGAAATAGTTCTCTGTATTAAAAAAGAAAATAAGGAAGAAGAAGGGAGAAAGAAGACCTCTCTTCATTAAAGTTTCTCCCACATAATTGCTGATTCTTTCCTTTCTTGACTAGAGGAAAAAGAGGGTGGTGTCAACACAGCTACTGGGAGAACAGCCATGGCCCCCCTGGCTGCTTTATCTATTTTATAGCCTGTTCTGTACGAAGACTCTGGGGCAGTATGTGAACTTTATCTGGAATGTCCATAGTGTTGGAAAAGTGGAACCCTTTGGTGAAAGCTTATAATGGGTCCCTCAATGTGCTGATCACCTGAAGCACTGGGAGAATGGCTAAGAATACAGATCCCAGGCTCAGCGCCTATGCGCAGTGGTTACAGCACTGACCACATGCAATGAAGCTGCCGGGTTTGAGCCCGGCTCAGGCCGGCTAGACAACAATGACAATCCCAACAAAAAATAGCCGGGCGTTGTGGTGGGTTCCTATAGTCCCAGCTACTTGGGAGGCTGAGGCAAGAGAATCACTTAAGCCCAAGAGTTTGAGGTTGCTGTGAACTGGGACACCTTGGCAATCTACTGAGGACAACATAGGGAGACTCTGTCTCAAAAAAAAGGAAAAAAAGAAAACAGATCCCAGGTCTCACTGCCAGAGATTCTGATTAAGTAGGTCTGATGGGGCCAGGAATTTGGGGTGAATTAAAATTTTGTTTAAACTATAAGAATTATATCAAAATGTTTAAATTATTTATTTTTTACCTTCTTTTGATGCGTATATGTGGAAGACCAAATTATTTTTTCAGCCATGTTTGGATTGGGGAGCTCAAATAATTCAACTTTCTGATGTACATTCTTTTCTACCTTATGGTCAGAAAAAAAGAGATTCTCTCTCTCTCTCTCTTTTAATAATTCCCAAAGTCCACAGTTGAGTCTCACTGTTTTTATGGGACCATCCTTGAATCGATGACCATGACCAGGAGCAGGTACTGGGTCAAGTGCCAGGGAGCACCAGAAATGGAACCAGCTGAAATCAACAGCCGAAAGTAGGGGAGGGTTTCCACAAAGAAATCTGGAGGCTGAAGCAATAAGAGATGTCGACAATAGATCAGTTCCTAATAAAGGCAGGAATCATCCTGTGTTTGAACCAACCATTATTATATTTGAGGAGAGGAAATACCACATATAAATAATTAACAGATTATCTGATGTTTGGAAGGGTTTGAGTCTCCCCCAACCCCCTTCCCTGTACTTTCTTGCCTTATGGATCATGTCAGACTCAGACAACTAGAATTTACCTAGAATTGAGGTTGAAATGTAACAAAAGAAACAACAATGAAAGCAACAATAAAAATCCCTCAAGAGCGAGAGCTGTGCTTTTTACAGTAACCAGCTCATCAGGGGGCTAAGACTCTTGTAATTGTCAAAAAGATGGTGGAGTTCAAAGGTTATAATGTAGTAAGTTTAAACTCCTGTATAGGCCAAGTTAGCTGTGCCAAACAAGGCATTGGGTGAATCTGGAAGGTGTGAGAAGGTAGGTTTTCAGCAGGGTTTCTCTGTTACAGGTGTTTAGTACAGTTGTCAAGAACATTTCTTATCTTTGACACTTTTATCTTTAACAGTCTTTAAAATGAAATGGATCTTAAAAGGGGGTGATAGGAAAAAGAGGGAAAAAAATCTTTTTTAAGAAATGGTCAGGGAGAAATTCTTAGAGTAGATTAACAAAATGAAGTACTTAAATCATATAAGAATACTCCTTTACATTTAATAGTATGTAAGTATATATATTTAGGATCTTTTCATATAACCTTGAACAGAGACTACAATAATTATTTAAAATCACATCAATTTTAGCACTTTATTCTTAGAAATAACATTGTGAAGTAGAGATTAAAAATTAATACTTTTGATGTGTTAGAAAATGCTTGCATCATCTAAACCTTAATATTTCTACCTGCAATATAAATAAAAATATAAAATATATGTAAAAATATAATTAAACATAATAAAGGGGGAAAAAGTTATATGGCCCTTTGGGGCAAAGAAATGCTTAGTTGTAATAAATTCTCCATGCTAATAATTTTAATTAAAATTATTTAAATTTAGCTTCATATTCAATTTCTATTTAGGTTTCAAAATAATAAAATTTCTTAAATATATTAATCTCACATAAAATTTTTTTAAAGCAAGTTAAACATTATCAACAGCATTTAATGAACTTTCCCATAAATTAATTGATATTTCTACCCTACAGTTGAGGGAGAGGGGCCCAAACATAATTGCATATTTGTGGATACACTTCTCATGGGATGAATAGATCAAAGTGTAGATAGATAAAGATAGGATATAAACCTATTGTCTCCATGTACACAAATATTATATACATATATCCATAACCCACTTGGGGAACATATTTATATACACGTATTTGGCCTTGAATAATAAAACGTTTCAGCTAATTTAGGGCTTTTACTATCCATGAAGTTTCGCAACAGGAAAACAAAACAAGCTTACTTGTTTTAGAGGGAAATCAGAAAGTATTACTTAGCCCTTTTTATTTTACCTTTTCCTGGCATACATTTTAGGCTATTTCTGTATGCCAGTTACCTTTTATTTTGCAAACACTCAGCATACAGGAGAGGAAAATAAAATTATAAAGATAGCCCCCAGCACTCCGTGACAGATGGCATGATACCAGTTTGCCTTTAGGTGGCATAGTGTCCTCTCTTACACGTGATCCAATTTGTAGTGAGACCGAGACCAAGACCAGTCTTGAGGCAGTGTTCTTTTCTAACAGGTAAAAGCCATATTGTCACATGTCACTTCTGACACTTCTTGCCAGGCTCCAGCTTAACTAGGTTCCGGAGGTGGATCGCTAAGTTATCTTGCTCAGGTTCAGTTTCTCTTAGGTGCCTTGGGGCTGTCTACTTTAGCTAGAGAGAGAGAGTCTTAGAGAAAGTAAAGCAGTCTTCTTAGAATGATAGATCTTAGTCTTTAGTAGAGCTTGGTGATCTTCAGCAGAGAGACGCCGTGCTGGCGTTCTGCAGGCAGGAGAGGAGACAGAGTCAGAGTAAGCAGGTCCATGATAGAATGGGCATGCTCCCGACCGCCTTCTCCTCCAGCTTGATATAAGGCTGATCTCGTGCCTGT
The DNA here is from genome assembly GCA_963574655.1 of Perodicticus potto. NCBI lineage: Eukaryota > Metazoa > Chordata > Mammalia > Primates > Lorisidae > Perodicticus > Perodicticus potto. The sequence goes on from CAUYRH010087236.1 coordinate 68,663, forward strand.
CAACACCACAGGTGCAGAGACTGCCAATTCACCACTGCTCTCATCTCCCGAGCTCTCATGCTCGTTAGGAGAGCTGAATCCCTCTCCATGCCCTTTCCACCAAGGTGTTCCATTATTGAGCTATACAGGTATTTCTTATAACGCTCACTCCTCCTAGCCATAGGCTATATGGGCTGCAACACCTTATGACTTCTCAAGCCTGAGTGAAAGCTAGAAAAGAGGAAACGCATTGCCGCCTCTCCTTATACTAGAAACTCTGATTCCAGAGTTGCCACTAAGTCTTTATTAGAGCAAGATCCATGAGGGACCCTTCCAGACAGAAGTGTGAGCAGAGACACGATGAGAGCTGCGCAGTGTTGGGGCGACAGTGAGCCACTCAGAGGAGACCCGGATCCATCTCGTGTCCTGTGCTTGGAGGACAAGGCCGCGCTGTCTCCTGGAGATAGAACACTTCCACAGGAGCCGTTAAGATGGTAGCAAGTGGGCAACCTGCCAGGCTTTCCTGCTTCTCCATGTTGCTGTAATTTAACTTACAAACATGTGTATTAAGCCAGCACATTGTACCCCTTGATTACACTATTGTACACAGCTATGATTTAATGATAAAGGTAATAAAAAAAATTGAAAAAAAAATTTAGCATGAAAAAACATTTTAAAATGTTGTATAGTGGCATACAAAGATAGATACAAGATTATCCTAGAGTTCTAGAAGTGTTTGCATAAAGATAGTTGGGAGCAGTTTTCAGATTTAATTCACTTGTCCTGCCGTATTCGGCCATTTCATTTCTATTTCCTTGATGTAACATACCGAGAAAAACAAATTCAACCAACCAAAGGCAGCTACTGACCGTTATGTACTGTAAAAAATAAAACAAACATTCCAAACATCTTTCCCTGCTGTATTTTCTGTGGATAAATGTGGGGGCAAGAAGTTTTATTTCCTCATAAGTGGTACTACGGGGAACTTGATAGCAGAGGTCACCGAGGGATGCAAATAAGAAGCCATCTAGGCCCACATTAAAAGAGCTCCTCATCACGATTATAAGAAAACACCGTTATATTCATCTCATTGCACCTCCGCTGGGGCAGAGGATGGCTTTGTATATTCTATCCTCATTCTCGTATGCCAAGACTTGGTTTAGTTTAATTTTTTTTCCTTTCAGAATGGTGATCTAAGCTACCTTTCCTTCTTTTTCTATTTCTTTCCATATCTTCTTCCATTAATTTTTCCATAGCATTATTTTAAAAAAAATTCTCAGCTATTTCCATTTGAAAAGTGAAGAATTCAATTTTTTTTCAAAATCAATCACATTTTTCATGGGAAGTTAGAACTAGTTGCATAATAGTCTCACCTTAGGCTAGCATTTTATTGGCATTTTTCATCGCCTGCCTACCCCTAGGACCCTCACTTTTCCAATTATAATTAGCAAAGGCTGATGCTGATATTTACTTTAGCTGTTTCTTAAAAGCCTTTGTGGAGCTTCGCTGAACTCAGATGAGGAACAACTGGCCAAAGAATCACCATGTGGAATGTGTCATCAACTAGCATTTTAAATACTTTGAGAGTTTTGGTGAGATACACCGAAGAAACATTACCTTGATCACCTCAGCCTAGTTTCATTCATTTATTTGTATTGAAATTTACCTCCAGAAAACTTTAGCCCTTTTTTATTTTAAACAACTTTACTGATGTATATGCCATACCATTCCCCCATTTTAAATGTATAGTTTACTGATTTATAGTAAATTTGCAGAGTTGTACAAATGTTACCTCAAAGGATCCCTCTGTTACGGGACAAAGAAGGTCTGGCCACCTGTCACTGTCAGCCAATATGCGGAGACAGGAACAGGTCCGCCAAGCTTTGTCAGAAGGCCAAGATTCTGGAGAACAGTGAGAGTAGCCTCTCCAAGACTGTTCTGTTCTTCCACTTCCAACATTACAGTTTTATACATTAAAGTTCAAAGTAAAAACCGTTAACCCTTATCTTCAACAATAATGGGCAGACCCATGACCCAAAACAACATTCCAATTCAGAAGTTAATCTCTTTAATCAAGTGCCCTAAACTACTCAAGTTATACACTTGTAGGTGAAAGCTGACTTTACAAAACAACCAGAATGGGAGAATGAGGTAGAGGTCAGGTAGGACGCCCAGCTGCATCCTGTTGGCCCAGTGGGACTGACTCCTCCCTCTCCAGCAGGCGCTTCCCCTCCTGCCAGGTCAAGAGCCCTCCGAGGCCCCACTTCCAGCCATTGATGTGTTTCTTATCTCAAGTGATTTGCCTTTTCTGAACATTTCACATAAATGGAATTATACAATGTATCTTTTGCATCTGACTTTCACTCGGTGTAATGATTTTCCCTCCATTTTCAGTACATACAAGTATTAGCAGCGTCTGCATTTTATTGCTGAATAATTACTATATGGACATAGCACATCCCCATTATCCACTTCCCAGTTGGTAAACATCTGAATTGTTTCCGTTTTTAGGGTATCATGAATGATGCTGTGATGAACATTTGGGTGCCCATCTTTATGTGGGTGCATGTTTTCACTTCTCTTTGATAGATAACTAGGAATGGAATTATTGATTCATGTATTAAGAAATTTCCAAAATGTTTTCCAAAATGGCTGTAGCATTTTACCCACTGAGGATTCTATTTTCTTCATATCTTCACAACATTTGGTACTTTTTGTAGCACTGTTGTGGGTGTGAAGTGGTATTTCACTGTGGTTTAATTTACATCTCCCTAATGACTAATGGTCAATGTCTTTTCATGTGCTTATTCGCCATTCATATGCTTTCCTGGGTGAAATGTCTATTTAAATCTTTTGCCCATTTTACAATGGGGGGATTATCTTTGTATATTCAGTATTAAGTGTCCTCTATAGAGCCTGAACACAAGTCCCTCAGGGGATACATGATTTGCAACCATCCTCTCTCAATGGGTGGCTTATCTTTTCATTTTCTTAATGATATCTTTTTGGAGCACAAAAATGTTTAACTTTAATGGAACCAAATTAAATGTTATAATTATATTTAATACACAGAAAGAAAGATCATGTTTTGGGGTTTTTATCTATGAATTCTTTGCCTACCCCAAGGCCACAAATATTTTCTTCTATGTTTTCTTCTAGACATTTTAGGGTTTTAGCTCTATGGTCCATTTCTTATTTACTTTTTTTTAGAGATAGGGTCTTTCTCAGTTACCCAGCTGAGTACAGTGTGGCATGATCATAGCTTACCGCAGCCTCAAACTCCTGCACTCAAGCGAGCTTTCCACCCCAGCCTCCCTCCTCACCTGGGATTACAGGTGTGCATCACTACTTCCAGCTTTTTTTTTTTTTAAGAGATGAAGTTTTGCTGTGTTGCCTGGGCTAAAGTGCAGTGGGTATTCAAAGGCATGAACATAGTGCACTATAGCCTCAGACTATAGTGCGCTCAAGCAATTCTCCTGCCTCACCCTTTCAAGTTGCAGGGACCAAGTACAGGTACAGGCCATGGTACCTGACTTTGTATTACTCATGTATATAGGAATTTATTACTTGTAAACACAGTTTCATTTTACACCACTCTGCTCATTCCTACAAGTGCACTTGAATATATCGTTGGGAAAATTCTAAAGATCTGAAGACATGTAGAAGTAGGGTTTTGGGGTGGGGGATGGGAGTGGATTTTTTGGGTTATTTTTTGTTTGTTTCTGGTATATCTAACCTATTTAAAAACTGTATCCCACCTTTTGGCTAATGTTTAAATTTGCTTTTTAAAATAGCTACCTGTTAATAGTCCATATTTTCTTTCAGAGTACATTAAATTCCAAAGAGCTTCGGAACCTCTCTGAAACTTGTAAATAAAAGATTAAGCAAAGTAGTCTTTTGAGCCACTGTCCCAGACAATGAATATCCAAGTAAATTGTTAAGAAGAAACTGATGATTATCATGTGAGTGTTTGACTTCAAAGGTGTTACATCTGAACCTATGATTAATATCCTCTTTTTAAAAATAGAAAGCAATATTTAGTGATTAGGGAAAATTGATCACAGTAATGCACTGATTTTTTTAAAAAGTCCAGACAATTTTGATTTTAAAAATACTCAAAGAAGTACAAATGTTTGTTGCGAATTGTACATCAGTACTGTGAGTACTCCTGACAGGTCATTTTTAGAAATGAGGTTTTTATCTGCAATCAAATCCAACCCCAGAAATGACTGAAAGACGGTCCATGTCAGCATCTCCGTGTCAATGAAGTGAGAGCTTTTCTGAAAATGAAACGTCCTTCTTTTAGAACTCTGGAATCCTAAACTACAGACATTTCAGGAACTATTTTGGCTGGAAAAGATATGAGCAAATTTTTTTCTTTTTTGTAATTTTTATTACAGTGGGATTGTTTTTTTATTTCTAACAGTTTGACAAGAGCTAATTACAATGCGCTCATCTGTTTTGTGGACTAATTTGAGCCATTGGGCATCAACGCCGCAGACACGCAGCAGCCTTGCAAATGATACGCATGCTTCCCCTGCTCCAAGAATTTGTACTTGCTATAAAAGAAAACAGATTTGGACAGCCCTGAAAAAGTCGGGTTTGGTTTGAAGAAAACATTTCAGAATTACATTAGAGCTGGCCTACAAGTGAACTAAAAATACCTGCTCATCTCAGTGGTCTTGGCCCAGGGCCTTTCCTTTTACTGTAAAAGTCAGGCTGTCTGAACAGTTGGAGTTCGGCTTGCTCGCTGTCTAAACCAGTGTTCTCTGATAACTTCTGTTACCATTGAAACAGAAGCCCCGTTGCATTTAAGAGAATGTTTAGAGGTCTGGAAAACAGCCAAGAGACATGTATGCTTAGTGCTCAGACCTTCAGGCTTCCTGTGCAGTGACTAGAGCCCTCCGCTCTGTTAAGACCCAGGAGGGAGGCGCTCATCAGCAAACGTTACGCAGCAAGGGTGGAAGCTGGAGTGCAGGGAAGAAGCCTGTTAAAATCCGCCTCAGATGACGATTTGAATTGCAAAGAGAAATGTTCAGACATAGCTAGAGCTGCTAAACATAACTCTTGAAGTTTTTCCAGAACAGAGGGATTGGGGGAATGAGACCAGTGAAGGAGAAAATTAGAAAATTATAAGACAGAATGGGAGATGAAGTTTCAGAAGCTGGTAAACGATAGCTAAAATATATGATATGATGAGGTCTTAAATCTATTTATGAGGGTGAAGATTTAAAAACACGCTTTCTGACTTGCACTGTGTGATTGTAAGGTTGAAATGAAGACATTACATCCAGACAAAGAATAATCAACAGTAACTACGAGGTTCTGTCAGGGAGGATCAAAGAGAAAGACCACAAATCTACAGCCTGGGAACGATCTTCATGATGAGCTGGATAAGTCTGAGTAAAATCATTTGAGTGGGAATTAGTCAGAATGGTGCCAAGGCTCCCAAATCTTGGCAGAGGGCAACATTCTGCACATCAGCATCAGTAAAAAAAAGAATTATCATAACTGATTATCTGCTGTTGTAAAGGCATTCCTGTTCGGTGAGTTAGAACCGTGAATATAAACACCGAGGTGCTGATTTTTAAAGTAACTTGCGTTGCAGACTTCCCTAACATGTGTTTGGCTTGTTAGTAGTTGGGTATCCTATTTGTTGGCACAGTACAGGGAACAGAGGGAGTTTCCCCCCATGAGCAACTTGCAATGCCAGCTGTTGCCCTAAATATTGTACCTGTTCATGGTGGAGATAGCTTTCAAGCCAGATTTCAAGCATAGGGTAAATTTTACATTTTTTGTACATCAGCAAACATTGGTATAAGATTTGTCTGGATATAGCATTTATATCCACTAAAAAGGCACTGATCAAAAACTTATCTCAAAAATAATAATGATAACAGGTTGGTTTCTTTAAAAGTTTAAAAACTAACTGTTTAATAAGCTTTAATAAATCTTAACAGTATTTCTAAAGACCTAGAACATATACAGAAATGGTAAATTTGTATGAAGTTATCCTCAAATAAAAGATCACATTTAATCCAACAATTTTATTAAATAATAGTTTACAAACTTGAGAGACAGGAAAGAACACGAGAACGCTGTTTAACGACTGGAATATCATGAAAAAGATGCCTTTTTCATTGGCCCTGGAGGCATAAAAATAGAACAAATAAAACAAAATTGAAATCATCATTAAAATATTTATTTTTTCTTACTTAGAAAATAATTAAAGCATGGAATGTTCTTTACCTCCACAAGTAAGATTGTCCATGGGTCCTTCCAGAAGCAGTTACCAGGGAACAGCAGGGCACTAGAGAACAGCAAGCTGTAAGGAGCTTCCTGGCCTGACTCACTCTTAAATGTTTAGTCGTTGAGTATTTTTTACAGTGGTTGTTACTTGATTCTAGCAACCTCTTCTGGCACACAATACCAGTTCCTCTTGATTACCCATATTTGATCACTTAATAAAACAATGATTATATGTTGATATGTTATCTGCAAGAATGCCTTTGCATGGAGCCTGATTTTGAATGAGCCAAACTTCCATAAGTGATAAATCTGTTACGATTAAACCACCTGCTGTGTTTGATACCATGGTAAGCCTCACAAACTATGAGATAAAGGACCAAAATTCCTTTAAAGGGACCTCCAAGAATCTACATTCTCCAAGCTTCTATAAGCCTCCACCTCTTTCATTCTATATCCAAACTTTTACTAACATTAAATGCACATCTCAGGGATTCCTGATCAGTTATTCATGCACAGTTGATGTGATGCCTCCAGCTGGACATACTCTGGGCTTTACAATTTGGAGTTGTCAGTGTTCTCAAAGCAAAGCCAGAGCCTTTCATCTCTGACTTTGATAAAAATGACTCGTATGACTTGTAAGCTGGAGAAAAAAGCCACTTAAATAAATAAATAACTTCCTAGCCTTCGGGATGGCAGTTCTATTGATATGATATCTCCATCAAGGAAAGTCGTGTGCATAATGCTGTGATTAGTTGATGGGGCCACCTCTGAAGCTGTGTAGGCCCAGTTTGCTGTGGAGATTCTTCAGTAGGTGTTTCTGTGGGCGGTATGTAGCACATCTTCAAATGAATCCTATCTAGTTGCCATTCTTCCTGCTTTAAAGATGGACTCAAGCTATGTTTTTCAAAAATGCGTTGATAAAGTAAGATTGTCGACTTGAAGTTTCAGTTAGCAACTTCAAAAATCCAGTGTACAATTTCACAAAAGAAAGAATCGGAACTTTCCAATGTGTATTTATTAGCGTAAGTCTGAATAAACAATTTTTTCAGTATCTTTAAGTCAATTAATAAGTGTGTTTAAAACCACATTGGAAAAGGCTGTCACTGTGCTAGGGATTAATTATGCCCACTTTGCCCAACTTCTCTCTCTTGCTTAATAGAGATGGTGCAAAAAACTTTGCTGGAACCAACTAGAAATAAAGACCTTAGAACAGGAGGCTACACCATCTGGCTATTTAAATCAAGGCAAACCCAGAAGACTAGGTTCTGAGGACTCTGGGTACGGTAGAGCCTGGCAGTTCAAGTGAGAGTAAATGGCATGGGGTCATCCCCAGTTCTTTAGGCACACTTTTTAGAAATATTAAACTTTAGTAGAGAGAATATTGTGCAAATGCTTCTAAGTACAGTTTTTCTGTCTGCTGCTAACTTACTCAAATCCATAAGTTATGATTCATGTCATCACCTAGGAAATAGACCTGGCCTTTTCCTGTGTACCTGTGTATATGGGTGTGCACGTATAAAATATGTGTAAATAATATATGCATAGAGTTTTTTATTTCTAAGTTTATTGTGCCATGTTCTATTGTGTATGTGAGAAACACGTGATGTTTTTACAGAGGTGTGCTGTGAGCATTTGGGGCGGGGAAATTCTCCATCGGATGAGGCTGCCACACAGAGCCTGAGTGACTCACAGCCCGGCCCCAACACTAAAGGCTGGTGTCTCCCTTCTCCCACCCTAGTCATTGTGACAACTAACAACAACCCTACGTATTTCAGACTGTGCCCTGGGGAAGGGAAGCAGAAGCTCAGCACCTAAAAGTTTAAAAGTTCACCTTCTTTCCTTCCTTTCCTTAATTCTTTTCTTGTTCTGTAAAGGATTGAGGTGGCAGTTGCTGGGCCTGATTCCCAAATAAAGCTTTCAGTGGCTTCTGACTATACTCTTCAATCAAGGTTTTAAGACAAGAATTTTACCTCCTTGGCAAATCCAGACGGCTTTTTCCAAAGAAAGACAGCATATTTTAGGTCCACTTTACATTTCATAGTTTTCTTCTTTAAGGCCATTATTGATAGAGGTGAAATCATTTCTTATTAAGGATTCATCACCATTACCCGTTTTTCTATATTGCTAAGCACCTTGAAGATTTTTTTTTCAAGCGTTGCCTAGTTTCTCAGAAGACATAGCCTATGTATTTATTATCTTTCTAATTTGAGGCCTCTCTTATATCAGAACATTCTCATACCAAATGTTCTCTGTTAGGACCAAAAAAAAGTCTTTCTGGATGAACTCTTGTAAGCATTCATATTTGCTCTTTCCACACATCTGTTCATTCTATTCTACCTGAAATAGATATTGTCAAATGATGAAACAAATAGGAAAACATTAGGGGATGAAAGTTGGGTGAAAAATGGGTTAATCCTGTGAAAGCTTAAGAGTAAATGTGTGTTAAGTTTAAGAAAAAAATGAATTAAAATTAGGAAGGAAAAGGATTTTCTAAAAGAACTGTGAAATAATTAATTGTTTTGTAGGAGATGGCCTTTCCATATAGGCAGAAATTTTTTTCTCCCCTTCTTTCTGAAGAGACAGTCAAATAGAGAATCTCATCTCTTAATTAAAAAGAAAAATACTCATCAAACACATCTCATCACTGGAGAGCTAATGACCCACAGCTGTTAGTCTGAAAGGGCAGGCTTTTTTCCTGAACAGTAGGAAGTGTTAATCATTTTGGATGAGCTTTCGTTTTGAAATATACTGTAGTTTGCAAAAGAATAGGATATTCAATATTCCAACTTGAATGATTTTTTGAAGTGGGCTCCCCCAGGGGTGCTGTGGTGTGTGGCCCTGAATGATCACTGAAGCGGCATCTTCCACTGCACTTCAATGATGGCAGCAATTGATGGGCTGATGTGAATGGCCTGGTCCTTCCTGGGACTCTTAATACCTGAGGCTCAAAGAAACAAAAATCATGCACATCTTATACCTCCTAAGAAATGACATTCCTATAAAAATCTTAAAATTTTGGATCACTCTCTCTACTTATGGAATTTGCCTTTAATATGAATGAAAAACCTTGTCCCCACCTTCACTTAGCTTCTCAGCAGACAGAAATTTTTGTTTGTTTAATCTTCATGTGAAAAAGTAAGTCTTTTTTGTCTGTAAAAGTAATTGGCTCAGTCAGTTTCCAGTCTACGTCTTTACAGCCACCTTGCTAACCTCTTCTAAACATTTGGGACAGAAGAAAACCCCACTTAATAGATACCTTATGAATAGCCAACTTTTGATTATTCAGAACCGTGCCAGGTGGTGAGGAAAAAAAAGAATGAAATTGGCTCCACAACCCTCATTTCCACCATTAGTTTTTGACCTCTTTGCCATACCAAACCTTACCAGAACACCAACAAGTAGCATTTCCCTTTCTTTGTACTGACGTAAAAGTAGTTATCCCAGAACAAAGGGAAAGAAAAGAAATATAGACAACTGTGCAAATTGAATAATCAATCCCTAAACCATGCTACCTTCAAGGCATCAACATTCATTCCAAAATTCTTCACCTCAGAGCCAGTGGAGCTATTTGGGAGAAGCCCCTGGATTAGGAATAAGATGCCTTTGTTCTGCCACTCCACTGAGCTACAGGTGCCGAGCCTCAGAATGAGTTTTTTTTAAAAAGTTTTAATTTACTGAAAAGCAAACAAGTTAATTTGTCCTAAGAAATGTCTTATTGAATAGACTGAACTTTAAGAAGAACATCCTGAGAGGGGAAGAGTCTGGGGAAGCAGAGGTTACTGCCTTCCATTCACAAACGAGGAAACGGAGGCTCAGGACTGAAAGCCTTGTCTAAGGATACTTTCTATGGAGTGGTGGAACAAAGGCATCTTATTCCTAATCCAGGGGCTTCTCCCAAAAAGTTCCACTGGCTCTGAGATGGAGCCACATACCCTGGGGCTGGCGGGTTCAAACCCAGACCGGCCAACTAAACAACAATGATAACTACAACAAAAAATAGCTGGGCGTTGTGGTGGGCAACTGTAACCCCAACTACTTGGGAGGCTGAGGCAAGAGGATTGCTTAAGCCCAAGAGTTTGAGGCTGCTGTGAGCTGTGACACCACGGCACTCTATCCTGGGTGACATAGTAACACTCTGTCTCAAAAAAAAAACATTCTGAATATTTATGATTAAAATTTAAAATGCTTTTAATGCCTGACGCAAATAAATACTAAGGGTTGGATTTTATGATGTTGATGCTAATATCATAAGCAAGATATTATTGATTTACATAAAAGGTATTTAGACTTAAAAATGAAAAAAGATTATGGGCTTGGCGCCTGTGGCTCAATGGGCTAAGGCGCCAGCCACGTACACCTGACCTGGCGGGTTCGAATCCAGCCCGGGCCCGCCAAACAACAATGACAGCTGCAGCCAAAAAACGGCCAGGCATTGCGGCGGGTGCCTGTAGTCCCAGCTACTAGGGAGGCGGAGGCAAGAGACTCACTTGAGCCCAGGAATTGGAGGTTGCTGTGAGCTATGATGTCACAGCACTCTATCCAGGGTAACAGCTTGAGGCTCTGTCTCAAAAATAAAAAAAGAAAAAAAAAAAAAAAAGAAAAAAGATTATGAACATGAATTGACATTCATAAAACTAGTTCAGAACAAGCTTTTTTTATATATCAGGGGCATGAGGTTGCTATAACTTGTTAATATTTTTAAACCAAATTGTATTAACTAACCCCAGAGTTCACAAAATTTCCAATATATGGAAATTAATGCCACTTATTAGTAATGAGTGTCTGTAAAAATCTATAAGTTTTTGTTTTGATTATTAGTAAAAAATGTTAACAGCAAACCCCTCCCTAACATTTAGGATTGTTAGGCAACAGACTCCTCTTTCCTCTGGCACCCACTAATCACTTCAAGGAACAACACCTGTCTTCTATAACTGCTTACCTTGGAGTATGAGTTTATAAAGGCTGTGTAATATTTTTAGAAATAATTTTTAATGTAAAAAGGATTGAACTGGTGGCACCCATAGCTTAGTGGGTAGGGTACTGGCCACATACACCGAGGCTGGCGGGTTTGAACCTGTCCCAGGCCAGCTAAAAAACACCAATAACAACTGCGACAAAAAAATAGCTGGGCATTGCAGCAGGTGCCTGTAGTCTCAGCTACTTGGGAGACTGAGGCAAGAGAATTGTGTAAGCCCAAGAGTCTGAGGTTGCTGTGAACTGTGACACCATAGCATTCTACTGAGGGCAACATAGTGAGACTCTGTCTAATAAAAAAACAGAAGCATTAAACTGATAATACAGTACTTTGTGATGAAGCATTTTCACATGTATTACATCACCTGCTTCCCACAGCCAACTTGTAAAATAGGCTGGTGTTCCCATCTCAATTTTATAAGTGATAAACTAAAAGAAAAGAGAATAAGTGACTTGCCTTAGGCCCTGTGATGTTCAAATAGCAGAAACAGAACTAAGGCCTCAGGCTTCTGTGCAGGCTATATTTTACCATACCACATTGTCTCCTTGGAGAGAGAATAATGTGTCCTTCAGTTTTTGCTGTATCACAAATGACTCCACCATTAGTAGCTCAATGCAAGTTCCATTTATTTAGTAATGATTCTGTGGGTAAGCAGCTGGATGACTCTGGGCATTTCTCTGAGCAGAGAAATTTGGTCACTTTGCTATTGGTGCTGTCTGACTTTTAGCCAGAGTGATGAAGGCAGCTATGCAACATATTCTTAAGACGCTATGTTATGCTAGGTATGTTATCATCCTACCTGTTACTCTACCCTTGACCAGACTAAGTCATATTCCCAACCTCTGTGTCAACATGGGCAGGTGTGACACAGAGAGATGTCAAAAAATTGGGGTCACTACTGCATGCAATCACCACAAACTAAAAAAAATACTGGAAATGGCACTGATTTCATCCTCTCTCTGACTCCAGTTAGTCTGCCTTCTCTAACAGCTCTTAGCCTTGAGTCAGCTCTTAGTCATTAGCTATACATTACAGGTGGTACAGGAAGTGATAAACTGCAACAAAGACCAAAAAACATACATGTAGTGTGAGCCTGCTTGTTACTGCACTTCATGCTTGTTGAGCATTTTAATAGGTGCCGATCGATGAGCTGATTTCCTTTCAAAGATGCAAAGTAAATTGTATGATTTCCACTTTTCAGATGAGAAAACTAATAGAAATCTAATGACTTGCCCAAGGTCACACAGCCAGTGACCTTCTCTTTGCCTTGTACGATAGCCACTCCCCATGCTAGCTGACAGTTTAAAGCCAGCTGACAGCCTTCTAACATCCAGGATAACTGGTAAAACTCTCAATGTCCTTTTCCTAATAGAGGAAGCTGTGTGTACTTATTACTATTCAACTAGCGCCCTATGAAGTTCTTCTGGTATGTAATTTTAATTGCAAATCACAATAGTCATCTAGTGATTTTTAAAAAAGAAAACCACCAAATTCTGGAAACAATGTTAGTCTCTAATGAGCAGAAGTAACTAATGTAGCGCCAGATGTTTTGTTTGGAATGGGGACATGGATTTCATGAGAGCAAAATGCAGGTAGTCTCATCTTTCTTATTAAAACTGGCAGGTGGGGACAGTACAGGGAGAGGCAAAGAGCCTGTGTGACGTGGAGCGAGAGAAGAAATCGAGGACAGGGTGTGGCTGTGATGAAGCTGAAGGTGTTGACGCTGCAGCAGACATGACACCAAAGAACCCTGAGGTCCCAGGTCCTCTTCCCACGCTCCACACAGGCCGAAAGACGCTCAGGAGCAGGAGTCAGGACAAAGGCTACACATTTCATGGTTTACAGCTGAGCTCTGCGAATGTGTCAGGGATTTCTTTTTAATCCTTGACGTCTTTTTGCATTCCATTTTAACCCGTCATCACATCTCCCTTCCCCAATCTGTTAAAAAGTCTAGTCAGGACCAAGGACAGATCCTGTGTCTCCCTTCCTTGGCTCTCCCTGCTGCCCTGCTGGACAATGAGGCCTCAGAGGATCAATCTTAGCAGGAAGAGGAGGGCGGGGCTTTGTGCGGAACAAATGAGCTGACAAACCCCTCTTTCCCTTCAAGGGCTCTCTTTATTAGAGGACCCTCACCAGCTAATGAGAATTAGAATCATCACTAATACTATAGTGAAGGATTGCTTTTTTTTCTTAGTGATTCTTAGCAATCTGAGTCCAGAGACCATTACTTCTACTTTTGAACACCCAGAGCTTCATTATATATAGTAGATGTTCAATAAAAACATTTGATTGTCAATCTGTATTCATGTTCCTTTTTTTTAATGTGTTGAAATTTTCATTTAGGTGTTAAGAAATAAATGTTTTTACATTTAGAGTTTATTCAAAGCTCTCTTATTTGTTTGTTTTTTCAAAAGGTGCTTTCAACAGTTGGAGCTCCCCCCTCAATTACCCAAGTATTAGATTCTTGAAGAGTACACAACAGGACAGGGGATGCTCTTTCCGTCCCCAGGATCCCTGTACCAATGTTGTTTCCTCCGTAGTCTTTCTCTTACATCTTTCCTCACCTTGTATTCTAGGGCCAAGGTTGGCAGGACATGTCAATGCCATAGGTATTCATGAGAAGTGCTGGGGCAGCTCTGGGTGCTATGTTTTAGGAACATTATTGATGTATTGATTTGGATGTGGCTAGAGGAAAATGTCTACAATGGAGAAGTGCCCAGAAACTGTACTTTGTAAGTAGTACATGAAGCAATTGGTGGTGTCAAACCTAGAGAGGAAAATAGTATAATAGATGTCTTGATTACCTGCAGCATTAGCATCTAACAAGTTGTTCTAGGTAATGCCTGGCCTACAACTATCCCTAACACATGGACATTATAAATAATTTTTATTTTGGACAATACCAGGACTCTAACACCAATGAGTGGACGTTATAAGGGAAAATATATCTGCTCAATAGTTTAAAAATGATTACAATCAGTTGTATTTAGCAATGGAATAATCTGAGTCTCATCCATGAAGCCAGAACACATTGGGTCAAATGAACGCCCTCAGAAAAGGCAGACATGTTGGAAGGTACAAGAGGACAGTCGTGGTCAGACCATAATATGCATTTGCTCGCCCCAAGCACTGCTCTAGGCTCTGGGGTAAACCAGTGAACACAAAGAAAGGGTCACTCCCCTTAAGGAGCTTATATTCTAGTGACTGCCTAAATGTTCCAAAGTAACGTGTAAAGAATTAAGGCATATAGACTAATTAATACAGACTATAACCAAAAGCAATGTCCTTTTTACATGGATTGATGGTGGTCAAAGTTACCTTAATTTGCTTCCTGAAACAACTATCTTTATAACAATGCATTTTAATAATCATAACCACCAATTATAATTTATATCATCTTTATACATATCGTATATGTTTCAAAAATAAACTGAAAATATTTTCTTTTTCTGGAAATCTTCCTTCTTTTCTAGTAGAAAAAGTGAAGATAAGGCTCATATTCCATGTTTTGCAATATTTGGAGTTTTTCTTATTAAGGAACTTGAATCTATAGTTATTATGTAATTCTGTCCAAACTTCAATTTTTGGTTTGTTAACTATTAGTTAGGCTTTGTGGTGTCCATTTGGGCTATAAATATCAAAGAATTCAGTAAAATATGCATTTTTGAAAATTTAATGTCACATTTAGAAAAAAGGTGGTACAGTAATGTCATGACATTGTTTTAAATATTAGGGAAGGGACATTACAGGTGATCAGGTTCATAAGCCTTAGTCAAGATGTGGAAACACTGGGCAGGTGACTTCCTACAGTTCCGAACCTGGGTCTGCTGACCCTCAGGCCAGAGGGCTCTCTCTAGCACTCCATCTGGCTTAATTTTCTCTGTCTATGAATAGGCTATAGGCTATACCAAGACTTATTAAAAGACTGCAAATGGACCATACTGCTTTGCCTGACTTGAGTATCCTTAGGGTATAGCCCTCTAAACCCCCCAACCTCCCAAAGGCAAGATGTTTGTGTTATCCCAATCATGTGCCTGAAATTCCCAGTTATGCTATGGGTCAGCTAAATCTTAGGAGTCTTAGGACTTTCTAGCTTTCGGTATTAGAATTTGTGTTACTTAAGAATTCTAGTCAATAATTAGGTATCTTTCTGAGTTTTGTTCAGTATCAATGACATTTACACAATAATAGTTTTTGGCTTTGCACAGTTACTGAGGACCAAGCAGTGTGTCGATGCTGAACACAGTTCATCGATTCCATTCTTACACCTGTCGATAGGCACTGCTATTATCTCCATTGTAGAGGAAGAAATTAAAGAGAGAACAAATGAGTTGCCGAAAAGTTATACACCTAGTTAGCGTTAGAATCAAGAGTAGAACTCAGCTCTTAAACACCCCCCGCTGAACATTACCTTAATTTGACAGCAGGAGCCACAGATCCAGAGAATTTAGATGATCTGTCCAGCATTGCCAGAGTCTGGTAGGGGGGCAGGAGTGAGTCACACCTTATATCTGATGTTGTGTGTTGTTTTACAATGTAAATGCTCTTAGAATGGCTCCATCTGCCACCCTGAGTTCTTAATCTAACATTTGTCTTACAATGAAAAAGTTTATATACTTAGAGAAGTAGATTGTGTTAGAAAAAAGATACAAAGAGGCATTTTAAAATTTACTTTCACAAAATTTCCCTTTAACAGCTGTTTAATTTCTATGGTAAAGCTGAGAGTCAAGCTGACCTTTTTTCTTACAATTGTTGGTAGCAATGTTTTTTCCACAGTGTGAGATCTTTGGGGCTCTCTCATATAGACCTGCTATTTTCATCTACCTCTTATACCTGTTACATTGTGTTGTCCATGTGAGTTTTTTTAAGTCCCTGATATTAAATAGTGATTCATTTTTATTATTATCAAGGTAGATAGAACTATTTCTGATAATGTAGGGAAGCTCATTTTGCTGTCTTTTTTATTTTGTCCAACCAAACAATAATTTCACTGGAGGAAAATTATCTCTTTGACAATGTATGATATCAGTATTTCCTTTATAGAAATTAAACAGATTAAAAATCTTAACAGTGACTTTCCAGAGGTCAATTGTGCTTTTAGAAAAAATGCCTAACAAGTTCCCAGGGCTTTGTTTTCAAGATAAATCTTGCCCTTCTAAAGCATTTAGCTTTGTGGGTTTTGTAGTGGCATATAAATAAGAGTCTGTTTAATAAAATTCAGTGTTGACTCATCTTTTCTACTTTCTTCTCTCTCCTCCAGCTCTTTCTCTTTGTTGTCTGGAACTTTGAGCTCTACATGATACCACTGGTTTTGTTGCTGCTATTGACATGGAACTACTTCTTGATAATATCAGGGAAAGATAACAGGCAACGTGATACAGTAAGTCTCCACTTTATTACTTCTCTGTGTTTTTGTTCTTATTCCTACTCCCTCAGACAAGATCAACTTTGGATTTGGTTTTACAAACCAGCAATTCTGTCTATAAATATTCAAGTTTAGAGGAAAGGTTTATCCGATCAAAACTAACAACTCTTTGGTCCTAACAGAATAGAAAGTATTCACTATGTCCACCATTACTCATATGGTGGAGACTCAAGCCGGAAGTGTATCAAAGAATGAGCTATGATTTTTAATCATAAATGGGTGTTGCTCCAAATAGCTGTTTCTTTTATTCTCCTTGTTTGTTTTTATGTCTTAATGAATCCTGAATTCAGACATAATGTCACAAAATTACTAATGATCAAACCAAATGAATATATTTTACTTAATTTAATTCTCTGTTCTCTGCCACTAGCAGTGGGTGGGGTTTGCTGGCTATTGGCCTAGAAAAGGTTAGAAAGTACCTTAACTCAGTGAACACTCACTGGACAATAGCAAATACCCATCTGTTGCAGGGGTGTACTATGATACCAGTTCAAGGGTGAAGAGCTCTCATTTAACTTAAGGAAAGTTATGCTAAATTCACCTGCCCTCTTTGACATTTCTGAAAGTTTTTAGAATATATGAGATAGCTCTCTCTATATATATAATAGAGTTTTAGACAAAACCCAGAAGTTGGATACACTGTAATCACTTTAGCTGCCCCACCATGCTTTGTTACCCTTGGATGGTCTCAGTCACTGCACCTGCAGTGACAAACTTCAAAAAGATTCCCCCAGAAAGGAATGGGGAGCAGGGGGACTTTGCTCCAAACAAGACATCTGCAATTTGATAACTCGATAGACATCTGTTGAGAATAACTTAAAGGTTTCTCAAACATGAGAATCTGCTTTGTCTTTATCAGATTATGTAGGTTTTGTAATTTTCCATTAAGGGTCTCAATTTGATTTATGATCAGTACATTTTGGCAACTGCAGTACCCATAATGGTGCAGAATTATTTAATCATCAGTTTGAAAGTATTAAATATCATACTTTATTATAAACAACATGATGGTTACACAGGCATACCTGTGATATAAAAGAACTCCCCTTTAACACAAAGTACAGTTCAAGTAGTAACTCAAGAAAATATGCTTCTTCAAAATATACTTTGTAACCGTCAAAATAAAAGAGATAATTTGATATACAATCACCAAGTACGTGACAAAGTTGCCAACAAGACACCATGTTTACTTCCCTATGATACTGCTGTCTCTCACTACCAGGTATCACAAATGTCACCCCTAAAGTCACCATACATAGAGAAAATGCAAAATTGTAGTTAAATGTACCTTTATGTAGGAAATATCTATTACAGAACTTTACAAAGAGGTGGCCAACACATGGAGAATATTTTATAAAATCTTGTAATGGATCTTTTATAAATAAACTTACATCTGTCTACAATTTCCCACTTTCCTATGTATGGATATGGAAACTTTAGTAACAACCTTTGGGACACATTGTAGATTCTAAATTCAAGGGAAGGGGCTCATTGTGCATCTCTGTATTTGCCACAATCTGTAGCATGTGCTTTGCAAATTAGAGATGTTCAAAACGTTTTTTATAAAGTGTAAAAGTATAAGCATTTCAAACCAAACATGAAATTCCTAATAGACATTTTAATGGTTAGGCAGCATCCATAGATAAAATGTTATTAGTATCATTGGCAAGGATTTTGTATACATAAAGAGTTTTAGACAAAAACCTAGAAGCTAACTACACTGTAATCACTTTTGCATTATATAGATAAACATAAAATCCTTGCACATATATATATATATATATATATATATATATATATATATATATATATATATCTTATTAATTTCTCACTGAGAGACAAGACCCAAATGAATTGGTGTCCTGTCAATTAATCCAGATGTTTTCTTTAAGAAAATAGGACTGTCACAGACAATTGCTTTTCTGTCACATTTATTTCAGGGATATTTTATAAAGAGAAGAATATCTGCTTTTCATTCAGTTACCTTGAGACAAATTTGCAAATAAGATTATTTGCAAACAGGAAAAACTGGTACTTTGGTTTTAGCTTTGTAATCCTATGAAGGGACTTCCCTTCAACATTTAGTCATTGCTTTAAGTATTCTTAGTGAAAATTTCTGAAACTGGAGACTTTGCTTGCTACCTTCTCCAGGACATACCTGCTTTGGCTGGAAAGGTCCACTTTCCGAGAAGAAATAATAATATATGATGTATCCTTTTATACTTAAAATTCTCTAAGTCGTTTTATAGCTTATTGAAAAATTGCATACTATATCATTTTTCTACCCCTGTATAGTTTCCTAAATGTAACTCCAAACTAGTATTCACCCAATCTTTTCCTTTTAGGCACATCTTTCACATTCTCCCCCTGTTAGCCACAGACGACATTCTCTTCCCAGCACAGCCCTCTGTAACACACTATAGTCTACTCTCACAGAAGGCCGGCTACACTCCATAATTCCCAGTAATCACCTTTCATTGCCCAAAACACACATATCCACATATTCTTTTCTTTCCAGGCAGCAGAGCAGCAATCACAACCTCTCATTCAGCTTCTTATTCACTGACTCAGTTGAGACCTTACATAACTCTTAAATCCAATTTGTCTAATTATGTGTTTTCTGGCATACCCAGCTGTGCAGTTGAACTGGTTGCTCTTTTTGAAAAGAAACCTGGATTATAATTTGCTGGTTACAAAGTACACACACACACACAAACACAAACACACACACACATATATGCAAATTAAGAGGAAGTGTTTGCAGAGATGCCATGCTGTGCCCAGGTGACTTTCCTGGGCAGTGTGTATCACAAGAGGAATGATATTTTACCCTAAGTTCTTATTGATATCTCCAAAACACTGAAGAATCTTCAGCATGTGTGAAACTTTACAAGGTCTCTGAGATACATTAATCACACTGTTGGCTGATTCCAAACTAGGAAAATTTATGTTTTTGAAAAGAGAGAAACAGAGAAAAAGAGAATTTTCTGCTATGGGGGTGGCGGGTGGAGGAGGGTGGAGAGACACATCTGTACATTCAGCTAACAAAATTTAATTAAGATGAAAACTATAAAAAAAAATCAAAATGACTTTTGGGTCTGTATAGCAAAGAGAGAAAACAATATTTCCATGACACATGAAGTTGAAAAGAAAAGAAACACTGTGAAAAATAAAGAATGCATAGCTGGGTAAAAATGCTGCCTTCAATATATTGGTTGATAGTTGAGATTAATACCAAAATAGGAAAGAATTTCCTGGGGTTTATTGTTTATTAAGGAGAGTCCATTATTAGAGATCACAGGAACTGAAACTGCCTGCCTTTTTCCTATCATGGTGCCTGTTGGAGAGAGATGAGATTTAATCCTTAGCAGTGAGTTTTGCTACATTTAATGATCTGAGTCTGTTCAGGACAGGAAAAGTAGACAATCACTCACGAGGCTAAAGCTATAGACTCAGAGGATGTGCAGTGAAAGAGGCATGGTTGAAAACAGCCTTTCACCTCCACAGTTTCCCAATCCAACGTTAAAGTAAGCAATCTTAGCTCTGAATCTATCCAGACTTGGACCATGATATTAAATTTTCTAGCATGAAAACTGTTAGGCTTTTCTAGGAAAAAACCCAAAACAAAACAAAAAAACTGTTTGATAGATGCTTCATTATTCAGAAATGTCCCTGGCATGAAAGACATCAAAGATAGGTATGCTATCCTCCTCTCACTTTGAGTTGTCACTCCAAAACCTGGAGAAAATTCTCCCCTGTGCTTCCTCTAAGGCTTATAATAACTATCCCAAATACAGTGATTGTGGGCAGGAGTTTTCTAAGTCAAAGAGAAGATTCCAAGGTGTGGTCTTTGGGTTTAAAGTCTGTTGAACCACCATTACCCCCTGGGCATCATGTGCAGCCCCTTATATTCATAACGTCATTTAGTCCTCCCACAGGAGAGAGAAGCCAAGTATGTCAGCCTAGCCAGTGTGTTGGGACCTCCTAAGTCAGGTGCCCACCTCCACCCCCCACCCAGTCCCTTCTCTGTGACAAGCGAGGGAACAAGGAAACGTGGGACAAGCCATGCAAGACTGCAACAGCCCTTCTTCCAGAAGGGGGATCAGGTCCTAGTGAGGGAAGGAACTGGGCTGGCCAGGCAATCCAGGGTCTGCTGCCTACTTTGTAAGGATCGTTATTTCTACTTCACAGAAATGTTGAACAGCGTACCCAAAGGTTTACAGTTAGAAAGTGGCAGAGCTGGTATTAGAACACAGATCAGTCCATCCAAACTGTGTACTGCTCACCACCATCCAATCACACCTCCTCTGGGGGTTCTGTTTTGGTACGTCCCACCTCTTCCTGGGAAACATCATAGCAAATTTCTCCCACATTACAGAAAAGCCTGTAGCAATAACTCTACCTTGGAGCAGACATACTGATGGAAAGTGCTTATTTCTCCACCCCCCCCCATGTGTTCCTGGTCTTTCATTCAGAGAAATGGAACAGATAATTGTTACGCAGTTTCTATGTATCATGTGTCTTGCTAAGCCTTTTAGAGGCATCACCCCCTTTTATTCTTTACAATAAGGTAAATAATTCTAAATGGTTTTGGTAGGACTCAGCAAGCTAACTAAGCCCAGACTGGAAGCCTGCAGGGAGAAGAGGAGAACACCTTTAGGGTGCCCAGTGCAGCCACTGGTCTTGGCTTGTGCTGGGTCGGGCAATACCAGGGACTCCCCTGGGCATGGGGCAGAAAAAGCAGTTGCCATAAATAAAGGGCCAATCAACAGAGTCCAGTCAGATAAGGTTTAAAGAAACCAATTACCATAAGCCAGCCTGCTTTGAAGGATCCAGTTAGTGGTTGCCAGCAGCTTTGGGCGGGCAAACGAGACATAAAAGCCCAACCCAGCTGGGCTGCCCCAGCAACCTGCTGTGGACCTCATCCTTCGTGTAGGAAGCTTTCTTATCTTCTAATAAACTGTAGCTCTATTGCTTCTGCTTGTTTGTGGTCTGTGACAAGACCAACCCGGCCAGGAGGAGAAAAATCCAGTATCCATTTTATTCCCATTTTGCAAATGGGAAAACGCATTATCAAAAGAGTACAGGCAGTGGACTCTACAGAATAGGTGCGATGTGAGCCCAATTCTGCTCTGTCCTAAAGCCCTCGGCTATTTCCATAGTAACATACTTGGCAAGCTGTCAGACACTCACACCCCCGCCCCACCTTGTAAGTGTCTAGGGCCTTGTAGGAAAACCCAAGGGTCTCCAAATTCCTTCCTATAAGGTACCCAATAACCTCTCTGGACTCAGTGCTGGGTATCTGTTCTACCCAGGTGCCCATTCATTTCGGAAGCATTGATGACAGGCAGGACAGCCTTCCACTATCCCAGGTGAGCGCAGAGGAGTAAATCGTCTGAGAATGCTTCATATTAGTGAACAGAGTTTTTGAATTTCTTTGACGCACAAAATCTCTCCACGCAGTATTTTTTAATTACACTTTAAAAGAACATTCATTTTTACTGTCATGATATTCCTCCCACACAACACTCTCGGTTACCTAATCAATGGTGGCATTAAAACACTGAAGAGGGGGGCAGATCAATGAAATCATTCTCTGACTCAGGATGTGACTATGACACAAATTGAGACAAAGTTTCCCTTGCCAAAACACTTTAGTAAATATTGAAACGCTTAGTAGTTCCCCTGAATGACAAAACACTTGATTCTTCTTTTCCCTTTTAGACAAGTACTGAATATTGTTCCTCCTTAGGTCTGTTCCAGTTAGGCCCAGAGCACTTATCTCTAAAAATAAAACTTGTATGGAGAAAATTTCCTCAGTCACCATGAATGCTGTTGATTGAACAATTTGGAAGGGTCCACCAAAGAAACATCTGATTGTTTGGCCTGAGTTTCTATAAATCAAACACATTTATTATGTTCCCTACTAGTCTCAGTTCCAAAGAAGTCTATGGTGGATCATTTGGGAACATTGAATACTGAATGAATGAAATATTCTGAAATGTTCCTAACAGGATCTAAAGAGGCTGGACACAGTCAAGCTGAGTGAGAAGAGGACATTGTATACAAAGCACTTTGAATGTACAGTCAGATCCTCTCTCCTTCAATAAGGTTCTCTCGTTCACTGATAGCAACATAGACCACAAGTTTCCTGTGTTTGCATCTCGGTACTAAAAAAGACCACATACTCAGTGTTCTTAAGAGAAGCAGTGCTGAGTCATACAGCCTGTAAACACATCTAAAAATGGACGATCACTCTATTCTTCTTCATGCTCATTTCAAGAGCAATTTTCTCAGAAGGTCATAAGCTTGAAAAAATCTAAGGAGTATCATGAAAAGAACCAGACCTTTAGCTTTCCAACACAATCACAACATAAGAAGTAGAAATCAGCAGCCAATCAGATGTAGATAGAAAAGTTCATCCGAGGCCCCCTGCTGGTTAATCACCTCCTGTACAGAGTAGGGGTCCCAACACATTGACGACCAGCACGTCATCAGGCTCTGGCCATGGACCAGCAGGATTTCCATTCAACCCAAGTACCTGCCACCATCACTCTGCCACCACCTCCTCCTCCCTCTCAGCTGATGGTCAGGCCTTCTACTTTGCATGTTTTCCTCAAATCTCAGCCCTACTGCCCAATGCCTCTGTCCCCACCTTAGAGTTGCCAGATTTAGCAAACAAAAACACAGATGCCCAATTAAATTGGAAATTTAGATAACAGCAGGACATATTTATACTAAATAATATTCATTATTTATCTGAAATTCCAATTTTACTGGATGTCCTATATTTGTCTGGCAACTTCATCCCAGTGGCACCTTGTATTCTTATCTAAGACCTGTGGGAAGGTGACCCTTCTGAAATAAATTTCCCAGTTGTTTATTGTGCTAATTTGGTGGTTCCTCAACATCTTCAAGTATGACATAGAAGACCCCTCATAAGCAGACCCCGTCTAAACCACAGCTTCAGCTGCATGTCCCTATATTTCAAAAAGCATCTTGAAGTGCTTTTTGGTTTGCTTTTGTTTGTCTGTGTTGGAGTCTGCAATGTTTATTTAGCAAAAGGTGGGAACAGTAGACCAGACGGGTGAGAAACAGAAATGAAACAGACCATGCCATGCTCTTTTTTTTTTCTTTTTTTATTGCCTTTATTATTAAATCACAGCTGTGTACAATAGTGCAATCAAGGGGTACAATGTGCTGGTTTCATATACAATCTGAACTATTTTCAACAAACTGATTTACATAGCCTTCCTGGCATTTTCTCAGTTATTATATGAAGACATTTGTATTCGGCATTTAGTAAGGTTTGCCTGTACCCTTCTAAGATGCACCGTAGGTGTGGCCCCACCAATTACCCTCCCTCCACCCCAAAACATTTTTTCTATAATTTTTATAGTTGTGATAAGACAACTACCCCATAAACAAACAGCTCAAGAAAATTAACTAGTCATCAAAGCATACCTTTCTAAATTAGCTTTAGTCACTTTGAACGGCTTCCTAGCACTAAAATCCTTATCTGCATGGATGACTTGAGTTGGTTTGTTTAAATACACTTCCTCTCAGTTTTTTTTTATTAAATTTCTTAAGGAAATGGGGGCAGAAAATCCCTGTAATAACACTGGAAATTAGGGATGGTTGATATCACCAAGTTGAAGATTTTCTGTAAGAAACTTTAAGAAGCCAGACTGAGGAAAATAATGGTTGTGAAAGTCAAGAAAGTGAAAGGCTTTCCGGGAGATTAGCAAGCAGGGTCCCTCGGGTAAGATCCCCGAGAGGCTCCTGTGAAAGGTCAGAACCTTAGGCAGTGAGGTGGTTGGGCAAGCGAAAGGCAGGAATCTCAATGATAGGCACACTTGGAGCATTGAAAGCAACAAAGAAACGTCCTTCCCGCATGTCCGGGTTATGGAATGTGGATTTGTAGTACCAGACTCATCTCCTCCCTGCTTGGATTCCACCTGACACAACAGAGCGTCCTTTCCCCGGGCTCAGCGCTCTGTGGTTCTACAGCGCAGCCAGCCTCATTACTTATCTGACGGACGCCAGGTTGTTGGAATTACATCTGTCTTCTTTTTCCCTTCCTCCTTTCTTTTTTTTTTTTTTTTTTTTTTTTTTACTAGAGCATAGCTTTAAAACACTTCCTATGAATTACTTAGAAGGCATTTTCCCTGTCTTGTTACCTGCCTGATTGTCTTCACAATTTACTGGCGCAGCATGAAACTGGAAGCTCTTAAAGCTTGAAAGCTTGATTCTAATTCTTCTAGTGCACATTGGGTCGCTGGTAAGAAAATAAGAATTCCTGTCTGATTCTAGCTGGGCCTTGTAGCAAACTGCTTTATTTTCCCCACAGTTCTTTCAGAAATTTTTTCTCTCTTCCAGATTTTTTTCGTTATCGCTAATGTTCATGGCGATGGGTGCAACTGTCTGTCTTTCTCGTTTATTACGGGAAACAGGCCCATGGCCTCTTTGAATCTTAAGACTATGTCCTTTATCCTTCAGGGAATTTGTTCTGTTTTACTTCTATAATTTCACTTTTTATTGTTATCTCTATTCAATTCTTTTTGTAACTCATTAGTGTCAAGTTAGACCTCCTGGATTGTTTTTTACTTTACCTCGTTTTTTTCTCTTATGCCCCACCCTTTCTTTTAGCCATACTACTTACATATTTTCTTCACACTTATCTTCTGAACATTCTGTTGAATATTTATTTTATAATTATATTGCAGTTTCCAAGAGCGCTTCTTTGTTCTTTCATTGTTCAACATCTTTTTGATTCTCTAAGGGATGCTAATGAAAGGGTATTAATGTTTATTTTTAAATTTCTTTTTAATTTTGTACCTTTCATTGCTACATTGTCTGAGTATTACCTTGTGTCCTTTTATGTTTTATTTTTAACTTGTAAGTTTTCTTAAAATATCTGCAGATTCGGGTATGCCCATTAATCATTTACGCTTAGGCATATGTAAAAAATATTTTAAAATTTTACAAAGATGAGACTTGTCATCTTAGCAACTTTTCTTTCAGATGATACATCAGTAAGGGCTTCACCAAAGAAACTGAACCAAAGTGAGAGTGAGAGCAAGAGACAGTTTGTGCTGAGAGAGGATTCCTGAGAAGGGTGAGGTCTGGGAGAACAGGCCTTCTCAAGGATACACTTACAGGGTCCTCTCCATGGTGACTCAGCCCTTAGGAATTTGTAAACCTAACTTCCTGGAACTTGGAAATTTCCAACTTCTATGAAATCCTGTAGTTCTGTAGGGCCTGGAATAGCATCTCCCGCTTGATTCAAACTGGCTAATGAGAAGGGAACCTGTGGGGTGGAACTTTTTGACTGTCAATAAAAAGGGAAAGATCAAGCCAGACGGGGAGCGTGGCCATTTGGAATTCTTCTATGCGGTAAGCTCCTGGCTGGTGAATAAAGCCCTTCCTCTTATAAACGTGGTGTTTGGGTGCTCTTTCTCTCTGTTGGGCCTTGTCTTTCTGCAACAGTGCAAAGAATTGGCTTCCATAATTATTTAGGGTGGCTATGCAAATCTGAAATATGTAAGGGAGGTCATCCAGAAGTGCAGGCTAAAATCTCATGCAGAAGATTAAAGCTGTGGTCCATAGGTTGATCCTCCCTCACCTCCCACCTCAGGGAAACTTCAGTCCTATTTAAAAAAATTTTTAAACTGATTTAACCAGGTTATTAAGAATAATTTCCTTTCCTCAAAATCAACATATTGTAACATATAGTGTATGTTAATCATGTCTACAAAATACTTTCACAGCAATGGCTACATTTAGGGTTGAATAACTGAGGAGTGTAGCCTAGCTAATTTGCTAGATAAAACTGACCACCCTGGGTGATCAGACAGGATGTCTACCTTTGTTTAGGCAGAGAAGATATATTACAAACATTGTAATGATTAAGAAGATAGATTCAAGAGTCTAACTACCTAGATTCAAATTTTAGTTCTACTAAATATTGGTTGCAATCTGAAGTTTCTCTGTTTCCAATTCCTGAACTATAGAATGAGAATGATAACAATAACTATCTTAGAATTACATTTGAAGATAAGTTTTACTATTTATGAGGCATTAGGATATTACCTGTCACATGGTAATCATTAACTGAGCGTTTGCTGTTTTCACTGATGCTGTTAACTATTGGTACTAGCTTCTGAGAATTCTTTGGTTAGTAAGGGGAGAGTAAAATGAAGGGATCATTCCATATATAAATTCTCAATGATCATCCCTCAATATCACCAATGTTTTCATAGTTCAAGTCACTCTGAAAGTTTAGAAGTAAAACTAACTTCCTCTTTCTTTATTACTAACTTGACAGGTATCATAAGTATCAGAATCTCTGGTTATTTCTCCACTCCACTGTAAATTTCTTTCAGAAATGTGTTCATATTTCTCATTTGAAGACGGCCCTTCTTGTTTAACTTTGTTATTGTCTGCTTATCTATGTCTTAGAGATAAGAAAAACTAAGCAGATTATATTTCTTCATTTCTCTCACTGAACACTCAAGGAAACATTTCTGACACTGGACATGTGAGTTATTTTCCTCATGTACCAAGTAATTCCCTAGTGGACAGTACTAGGCATACTATGTAGCATAATTTAATTTCATTCTGACACTATCTACCTGGAGATAACAGACTCCGCTGGGTAAGGGCTCAGTCCCACAAGACTGCCCCTATTTCAGCTGTCAATCACAAGCCCCAGCTTAGGATCTGTGCTTCTGACCAATCGATCATAAACTGTGGTTCCCAAGACCCCCCCCCCTTGGATTAGATGAATTTGCTTAGGACAACTCACAGAACTCAAGGCAACATTTATACTTATTGGCTTATTATAAAAGATATTAATAAGAATACAGCCTGACAGCCAGGTGAACAAGATGCGTATGGCCAGGTATACAAGAAGGGCAAAGATCTTTGTGCCTGTTGAGGCATACCTCCCTTCAGAACCTCAATGTGTTCAGCTAGCTGAAGCTCCCTGTCCTTTGGGATTTTTATGGAAAGTTTATTACATAAGCACAGTTGATTATATCATTGGCCAACAATGATCAATTCAGCCTTCAGCTCCTCTCTCCTTTCTGAAGGTTGGAGATGTGTTAGAAAGTTCTTTCCCTCTACTCACATGGTCACTTCCCTGACAACCAGCCCCTACCCTGAAATTATGCAGGCTTGCCCTGCAACCAGTCATTTCATGAGCATACAAAGAAGTATTTATCACCTAGGACATTTCAAAAGTTTGTTGAGGTCCAAGAAATGAGGACAAGTCCAAATATTAGAACAATGGATTTTCCTAGTACCCTTACCTAGAAAGATATTAGTTAGGAACTCTGTTTCAGGAACAAGGGGTCAAGACCAGATATATATTTCACTATGTTTATTCCTTTTGTATTATTTTAATATAATCATAGGATGAGTTAACAGAAAGGATCAAAATGTCCTATCAGATTCATACCAATCAGACTTTACGTAATATCAGTCTTGATTAATGATATGAAATATGAGCAGTGAAGAGACAGACAAATCAGAGGGGGCTGGGATCTCACAAGGGCTCTCAAATTCTTTTTTGCCCCTTCAGATACATATTCTCTACTTCACAATAATACATTAGGTTTTATGGGACTCTTCACAACCAGGGATCATTTAAGTTATAAAATATCTCCATTTTATATCCCAGGCATTATATTACAAATTTATCATTTTAAAGGGAAACATGGCTCATAATTATTTATTTATTTACTATAGGTAATCTTTTTTATTTTTATTTTTTTTTTGCCAGTGATATCCTGGTAAGGGCATTCTGTAAATGATATTCCTCCTAGCAAATATAATTAATTTAGTTCCTAGAAGATCCAATTGATCAGAAGATGTAAAAGAAAATAAAAGTCTCAGGACTAACACTCTCCCCCCAAATTCTTATGCAACTAGGTAGAGGCAGAATTATGCACCATCCCCTTCCAAATGAATGGCTGTTACTAACATTGAAACCACCCTTACAAATTGATGAAGAGGTGGGAAGCAAGAACTTGAGGAAGGGCCCCCAAAACTCTCTGAGGGAACAGGCCTAACTTAAATAATGATAATAATGAAACTGTATGAAGTAACAGGCTTAGATAAAATAATGATAATAATCAGTCACTGTCCCCTCATTTGCTTGATAATAGTCACTGTCCCTTTATTTGCTTCTCTGTAATTGCTACTCTCCAGGACACAGCTGGTAGTTGTGAAGATCCTTAACTCTTCTCCAGAGAAGACTTCACCTATTTGGAGCCTAGGGTAGATTTTGTGACATCACCCAAATCCTGCATTCTACTGGATTGGCGACCTACCCAGACCAAAGGACTGACTCAAATGGTCTTGGACCCAGCCCCCCACCCCCAAGAACTGCATTCTGGTGGATCAGCTGATTCACCCAGGCAGTCGACCATATAAAAAACTGTTGATCCCATACCCAAAAGAGCTGATCAGCACTTCCTGGCTGTCTAATTCTCTGCCACCAAACTATCTTTAAAAACCCTGTCCCTAGAATTCTTAGCTGAATTTGCAATATTTCTCTTATCTCCCTTTAAACTCTTTCTGCTGTAAACCCTGGAATTGGGTTGTGGAGATTGGCTTTCCCTTGGGCAGTGGGCAGATGAAACCGGATGGGCAGCAACCACATTATATGTCAGCCATATCAACAGGGAAAGATAAAGGCCTCAGGCACTGTGAAGGACTACCCCTAAAGATCATTGATAAAGAAGTTTTTCATTGGCTTTTCCTAAATAAGGACATGCTAAGACTGTAACTTTGGGTCTTCTGGCTAAGTCTAGCTGGTAAAACTAAAGTCTGTCCAATTCTTCCCTAATAATTTTGATTAGAGGTTTATCTTTCCAGGCACAGAACAGAGACAACACAGATCAAACATTCTTCCACCCTTTCAGGGATATCCCAATAATGTCTATCTCCTTCACTCCTCTTTCCTCTTCTTACATTCACCTTGCTTTATGTAAGAACAGTCTAGGGCTGGATGGCTTTACTGCTGAAATTTACATATATTTAAGGAGGAATGAATACCAATTCAATATATATTCTTTTCTAAAAAATACAAGCAATGAAAAGATTTAGTTTATGAGAGCAGGTT
Source organism: Perodicticus potto (assembly GCA_963574655.1). Lineage (NCBI taxonomy): Eukaryota > Metazoa > Chordata > Mammalia > Primates > Lorisidae > Perodicticus > Perodicticus potto. The sequence continues at coordinate 98,420 of CAUYRH010087236.1, forward strand.
TACTGTTATATTAAAAGCAAAGACATTCCAGAAATTAAAATTACAGAATGAGAGTGCCCTTAAGTCTAAGCATAAAAATTCTCAATGAAATATCTATTAATACAATCCAGCAGTGTATGAAAAAGATGATCTATAACCACAAAGTGAGATTTATCCCAGGTATCCACAGCTGAGATATGCAAACTTTCAAAAAAATCACTCAACATATTTCATTATATCAACAAAAAAGAAAAGAAAAAATCAATTGATCATTTTTGCATAGATACAGAGAGAGCCTTTACCAAAATTCAGTAGCCATGATAAATGTTCTCAGTATACTAGAAACAGAAAGTCACTTCCACAACCTGATTAACAGGCATCTATGAAAAACCTACTGGTCCCATCGTAGTTAGTGCTGAAAGATTGCATAATTTTACCAAAAGAATGAAAAAGAGAAATGAGTTTCTTTCTTGTCTTCTTATTACCCAAAGTTCAGTACTTGTCCTAGACCTAATCAGTGAGAATGGAGGAGGACAAGGAATTTGAAAAAAAGGAAAAATAAAGTTATTAATTTGTTGGCAAGTGATGAGGCAATGGTGGAGCATCTCAAGTACTGCTAAACATTCAGTTTGAGAAGTCAGTTTGTCAAACATTTATCCAAATCATGCTCTCTGACCCAATCTTAAACTCCTAGAAATGTATTCTTTAAGAGAACTATTGGTATTTTTAGCACTAACATTTTAACTTCAGAAATAAGCAGGAAAAGCGTGTTTTTTATTAAGAAAGAAAGAGACACATGATGAGTAAGAATAAGTGAGCAAGGGCACAAACAAAAAGGGGACAGAGGAGTGATGGGGCAGTTTCTCACCACACTGGAAACATCCTGGAGAAAGCTAATGGCATGAAAGGGTCTGTGGAATTCTTAAAAGTTCACCAGGGAAATTGCTTCTTTCCCAGTAGTCATGCTTGAAATAGATAGTAATATGCCTTTCACACTCTTAAATACTAAAGAGAAAAGCATGGTAGCTGAATTTAAGTTTGTAAGTTGTACAGCTTAATGTTTAATGCCTATTAAGATCAATTACCTTGGGAAGTATGGATGCTTGTGTGCAGGTGTGCACACATACAACACACGCGTGCACACACGCCCACAGTGGTGTGGTCTAGGACAGGTCGGGCCTCAGAAGAGAAGCCAAAAGTGAGAACAAAATTTCAGCTACACATAATTCATGGTAAAATTATTCATAATAGCAAAAAATGTCTAAATAAAAACACTGAAGGAATTATATATCTATAAGTGGAAAAATATATTAATTAGTAGAAGAAAACATAATGGAATGAAATGACATGTGCAGTAAAAGGGCTGCTTCTATGGGTATGGATATTTTGATCACATCAGGAAGGTTATAAACAGATATTTCTTCAACAGATATTTATCCAGCCAGTATCATATGCCTGACACTGTTCAAGTAGCAGGATACAGAGCTATCAAAAGGAAATTATTTCAGAGTGACTTGGAGAGAGGTTAAAGGCATCGAGGAACTACCCTGTTTCAAGGGGCATCCAGGTGACTGCCAGACCAATGCAGAGTGAGTGTGTTATAGACTGCGGGAAGGTCAGTAATGTGCCCTTGTGGTTTGGTTGTAGAAGGCATTGTTGTCTGTAACCCAAATTTGCTATGGTTCCTCTTTTCATGTAACTTTCTAGGGATCTTTGGTGTAATCCAGTTAGGAAAAAAAATGGGAGAAGAGGGAGAGGGAAGGAAATGAAGAGAGAGGAAAGAGGAGAAGAGAGGGTAGAAGTGCAAAGGGGAAGCTGAGGATCCTTTATCATATTCGTTTTAGTCATTTCATAAACCATGAACCAAACACCACATCTGCTCTCAAGGAGTTAACATGCCGATAGGAGGAAAACGACAGAGAATAGAACAAATAAACACACAATGCTAGGGGATATGAGCTGTAACAAAAGCTAAAGGTGGTTAAGGAAGACGGAGTAGTAGGGCCCAGTGAATCCGGAATGTGAGGTAGGGGTGATCAAGAGTCTCTCTGATGAAAGAAAGAAGTGGGGATTGAGTCAAGCTAGAATCTGGGGCAAGGTTCCAAAGCACAGAGAAGGGCAAAGCCAAGCACCTTGATGTGCTTGTTAAAGACGCAGCAAGGAGCCTCAGTAACCACAGTGAGCGGGTTGCACAGAGAGAGAGAGAATAGGATCTGAGTTCAAAGAGATGGAGGGGGGGCGACAGTTGACTAAATAAGCTGTTGTACTAGATAGTAAATACTATTTATTTTTTTTCTTCAGTAAAAGAGCTCTCTTCTTGGATGGGTTTATTAATGGCCTAACCGGCACTTCCAGGGGATAGTAACATAAAACATAGTAATTTGATTCTTGCAAATGAAGAATGTTTAAAAAAAATTATTATTTTAAAATTCAAAAGTAAAATTGCATGATTAAAAATGTTAACATTTTTGAGAAGTATATAACAAATTTAGATTAAAGAGATCTAGACAAGAATAAAACACAAATCAGCATTAGCAACAGGAAACTGAAGGCAATGCTTCACGTTACATTTTTTTGGCAGGATGTGGTATTTTTCTATGATTTATATTAAAAAAAAATTGTGAAGATGTTAGTATTCTATTTCCTTAAGTGAATAATTTTAAAACAATATATTTTATGTACCAGAAAAAAAAAATGTAGGTTGACATTTAAAACTAATTTTTTTAATTAAATCATAGCTGTGTACATTAATGCAATCATCGGGTACAAGGTGCTGGTTTTATATACAATTTGAAATGTTTTCATCAAACTGGTTAACATAGCCTTCATGGCATTTTCTTAGTTATTGTGTTAAGACATTTATATTCTCCACCTAGTAAATTTCACAAGTACCTTTGTAAAATGCACCGTCAGCTGTGGTCCCACCAATTACCCTCTCTCCACCCATCCTCCTCCTCCCCCTCCTCTCCCCTTTCCTCTTCTTCTTGGGCTATAATTGGGTTATAGCTTTCGTAAGGAAGCTATAAATTGGTTTTGTAGTAAGACTGAGTACATTGGATACTTTTTCTTCCATTCTTGAGACACTTTGCTAAGAAGAATATGTTCCAACTCCATCCATGTAAACATGAAAGAGGTAAAGTGTCCATCTTTGTTTAAGGCTGCATAATATTCCATGGTGTACATATAGCACAATGTATTGATCCATTCATGTGTTGATGGGCACTTAGGCTTCCTCCATGACTTAGCTATTATGAACTGAGCTACAATAAACAGTCTGGTACATATAAATAACTAATTTTTTAAAAAAACAGTTTTCCAACCCAAATAGTACCTAAATAATTCTTGGTAAGTTAACTATTTTTAGTATGTAAAATCACACTATATTACATAAGGAGGGTGCCTCTTCAAACACTTAAGCTCTATTATGGTGGATAAATACAAATTTCAGAAAACAGAGCATTTTGACAGAAATAGAATTCATCTTGGCGGGGCTCAGTAAAAACTGGATTTTCTTCTTTAACTATTAAATAAAATTCTGCTTTTTATTCCTTATGAAGGTTAACGATTTTTTTCTTTCTTTGGGTAGTTTGCTTGTTATGCTCAAAGAAAAAAGTGAAATGAAAAGAACATACGCATAGCTTCTCTCTTTTGTGGTTTTACATCTCCTGACATTTAAAAAACAAAACAAAGCACTTGACTTCAATACCTTTTCTAGAACACAAAATTATAAGTTAATTTGGAGGCAGAATTAATAAGAAGAGAATGAATGTATTTCAAACAGTTATTTCACTGAAAATATCACCTTGAGCATAAGTATTGTTTTCTGTTGTCAAAAGCAATTATTGCAAATGATAATAATCTTTTGAACCTAATTTTTTCATGCATATTTCTGACTCTTAATTTTTTCCTTTTCATGACTGTTTTTTAATTTTATTTCTAAACCTCAGAATTAACTGTATTCATGTGTTCATATAATTTTATTTCATACTGATTTACTATTATAAAATTATACTCTCTGTTTCAAATCTACTTCATTCACATACTTTAAAGAACCATGTTGAATTGTGTTTTTCTTTGCTGTTTTGCAGCTGACTTTTATATGTATATGCATATTCATATAGTATAGCTTCGTTTCTTATAAATAATCTCTACTGATGCCTGGCTGTGAATGATGGAAAATCTGTCCTATATACCACATTTTTCCCTTTCCATTCTTCCGTGTGTGTGTGTGTGTGTGTGTGTGTGTGTATGTGTATATATATATATATACACATAAATATATTTTTTTATATATATATATATAGAGAGAGAGAGAGAGAGAGAGAGAGAAATTTAGTACATTACTCAAACCTTTATTTCTTGATCCAACAATTTTAGATATTATTTTTGCCTGAATGTACAAGAATGAAAGTATGATAGTAACACAATACTGTCCTCATTCCTTTCTGCTGCTGTACTCTCTCTTTCTTAAGATCTGTCAAATAGTTTTGCTTTTCTTTTTATATTGCCAAGGTTATATTTGCTTTTCTTGTGTGAATCTGTGATTTTTTTTCATGCTCTTGTTAATTCTAAAAGTGAAAACCATTAACAAACATGTATAGTCTTATGATGATGAAAATACTTCTACAAAGCCAGGAGGGAATCAATAGATAAGATGCTATTGTCTTAAATCACCAACCTTCTGGCATTCACTGGACAATATTCTAGCATTAAGATCAAATACAATCCGTCCAACCATGTGACTCAAACCACATTTTGCTTGTCTCCTCTTTAGACACTGACCTTTCTGTTGTTTGATTATTCACCAAAGAAATATACTTGTCCTTTCTCATTCACATGCTAAGTTACGTTGGTTGCTGAGCAATATGGTATGTGGAGACGTCTTCATAAGTCATCTGTACAGCTGTACCTGTTGGATTTCTTTCCTTTTTTTTCTTAGATGAGCTCCACTGCTTTTTGGTTTTTCTGATCTCTAACTTAGTAGACTGCTTTTTAGTTTTGCTATGTGGTCTAACATCATATACTTTTTCCAATAAGAGAGCAAAGAGGTAATATTTCCATAACTGTGTCTAATAATGTGTTCATATTCTTCTTGCATTTGAGTAGGTATAGAATTCCAGGTGCAACACTTTCAAAAATTGGAAGGCTTTGGTCCAGTGAATTTTAAGTTTCACAATCTCTGTTCAATGTTACTCTAATCCTGTTTCTTTGTAGATAATTGTCTTTTCTTCTTTTGAAGTTTATTTTTCCCTCTCTCTCTCTTTATAGCTGGCATTATCTTCTGAAGTTTTTCCTGACATATCTGAGTATGTTTCTTGAAATTTATTATTATTGGCTCTCAGATTCTTTCCTTAGTTTTGGAAATTTTGTCTTATGTTTCTTCAGTTATTTTTTTCCAATTTATGTAATCTTTTTCAATAATTAATTATTTAAAGTTAATATTATCTGAGTAATTCTGTGTTAACATTTTCTTAATAATATGTATCATTTTTTGTTTTTTTCATTCATGGTAAAATATACATAAAAGAAATTTAAGATATCACCATAAGATATCACCTAACTCCAGTGAGAATGGCCCACATCACAAAATCTCAAAGCTACAGATGCTGATGTGGATGTGAAGAGAGGGAAACACTTACACTGCTGATGGGACTGCAAAAAATACAAACTTTTTGGAAGGAAATATGGAGAATCCCCAAAGAACTCAAACTAGACTTCCCATTTGATCCTGCAATCCCATTACTAGGCATCTACCCAGAAGAAAAAAAATCATTTTATCATAAGGACATTTGCACTAGACTGTTTATCACAGCTCATTTTACAATTGCCAAATTATGGAAACAACTTAAATGCCCACCAAGCCAGGAATGGATTAACAAGCTGTGATATACATATATATATATGAATTTGTAATATATATAATTAAATACTATACATATATGTATAATAGTATATATATAATGAAATACTATTCAGCCGTTAAAAAAGATGGAAACTTTACTTCTTTTGTTAACCTGGAGGAAGGTGGAACATATTCTTCTTAGTAAAGCATAAAAAGAATGAACAAGAAAGGACAAGAAAGAATCCAATGTGCTCAATTCTGATATGAGAACAAGTCCATGGTGGGGGTTGGGGGCAGGGGGGAGCAGAGAGAGGGAAGGAGGGAAGGGATGTGGGGGTCACAGTGTGTGACAAAACTAATTACAAGAGGGAATTTATCTAACAAATGCAATCAGTGTAACAGGTTCTCTATAACTTCAATGAATTCCCAACAATAATAAATAAATAAATAAATATTAAAAAGAAGAAATTTATTTTTCATTGTAACCACTTTTAAGTGTACAATATCATGGCATTAAGTACATTTACATTTTGTGCAAACATCACTATTTCCACCTATCTCCAGAACTTTTTCATCTTTTTTTTTTTTTTGCAGTTTCTGGCCGGGGCTGGGTTTGAACCCACCACCTCCAGCATATGGGGCCAGTGCCCTACTCCTTTGAGCCACAGGCGCTGCCCCTTTTTCATCTTTTCAAATTAAAACCCATTAAACAGTAACTCTGCATTTCCTCCTTCCCTCCAACCCATCCCCAACCAAGTTCCTGGCAACCACCATCCTATTAATACTTTCCATTTTGATGAATGTGACTACTTTAGGTACCTTATAAAAGTGGACTCAGACAATATTTGTCTTTTTGAGGTGGCTTATTTCACTTGACATATTTTAAAGGGTCATCCATGTTTAGCATTTATTAGAATGTCCTTCCTTTGTAAGCGCTAATATTCCACTCTATGTATGTATCACATTTTGTTTATTCACTCATCTATCAATGGACACTAGGTTTGCTCACATCTTTGGCTGCTATGAATAACCCTACTATGAACATGGGTATACAAATAGCTATTTCAATGCCTACTTTCAATTTGTTAGGGCTAATATCTAGGAAAGGAGTTGCTAGAGCTCTATCATGGTTTTTAACTCTATTCTGAGAAGTTCTTAACTATTCTAACTTTCTACTGAAAATATCATTTTAGCAATTATATCTTTAATATCCTTGACTCTTAAATTATCTGATTACCATATAAATCTATCCTTTTATCAATAAATTTGAGAGAAAGATGAAATAAAGGCATCTGTAGCAAAACCAGAACTGAAAGATATCAGAAGACAGTGTTAAAGGATATTATGAGAAAGTCCTTTGGCTAAAGGAAAATGATCTCAAATGAATCCATTGTGATGAAAAAAGAAGAAAAGAAAAGGAAAAGCTAATGTTATAAAAAGAAAATATGTGAATAAATCTCCCTATATAAAACTTCATATTAATGTCTGGTGGCATTAAAAATATAAAAACTAAAAATACCCAACAAATACGGAGCAAAAGTCAATATTTGAATAAATGGTGTTAAAGGAATTAAAGTTCCTTTAATAATTCCTCCTCCTCCTCCTCCTTTTCTTCTTCTTCTTCTTCTTCTTCTTCTTCTTCTTCTTCTTCTTCTTCTTCTTCTTCTTCTTCTTCTTCTTCTTCTTCTTCTTCTTTTGGTTTTGTGCTATGTGTTGTTATAATTATCTCTCTTTTTATTATTATTGTTTGGGATTCATTGCTGGTGCATTGAATTAGGTCACACTAACTGCATTTGTTTGATAAAGTTCTTCTTATAATTGTGTCCTGCCCCCAAGAGGTGTGCCATACACTGTGATCCCATCCCCCTTCATCCTCCCCTCTCCCGGCTACCTTATTCCCCGACCCACCAGCTTGAATTAGATCCTCTACTGCCTTCATATTAGAATTGAGCATTGGATTCTTGCTTCTCCATTCTTGTGATGTTTTACTAAGAACAATGTGTTCCACCTCCATCCAGGTTAATACAATAGATGTAAAGTCCCCATTTTTTAATGGTTGACTAGTATTCCATGGTATAAATATCCCACAGCTTGTTATTCCATTCCTGGATTGGTGGACATTTAAGTTGCTTTCACATTTTGGCTATTGTAAACTGAGAGGCAATAAACAGTCTAATGCAAATGCCTTTATGATAAAAGGATTTTTTTCTTCTAGATAGATGCCTAGTAATGCGATTGCAGTATTGAATGGTCAGTCTAATTTGAGTTCTTTGAAGATTCTCCATACTTCCTTCCAAAAAGGTTGTGTTAGTTTGTATTCCCACCAGCAGCATAAAAGTGTTCCCTTCTCTCCACATCCACACCAGCATCTGCAGCTTTGAGACTGTGATGTGCACCATTCTCACTGGAGTTGGATTATATCTCAGAGTAGTTTTGATTTGTATCTCACTGATGATTAGGGACAATGAGCATTCTTTTTTTTTTTTTTTTTTGAGACAGAGCCTCAAGCTGTCACCCTGGATAGAGTGCTATGGCATCACAGATCACAGCAACCTCCAATTCCTGGGCTCAAGCAAGTCTCTTGCCTCTGCCTCCCAAGTAGCCGGGACTACAGGTGCCCACCACAACTCCTGGCCTTTTTGTTTGTTTGTTTGTTTGCAGCCGTCATTGTTGTTTGGCCAGCCCAGGCTGGATTCAAACCCGCCAGCTCAAGAGTATGTGGCTGGTGCCTTAGCCTGTTGAGCCACAGGCGCTGAGCATTCTTTTTTTAATGTCTGCGTGAAATACTTTTCTTTTTTTATTGTTGGGGATTCATTGAGGGTACAAGATGTGTCACACACTGAGATCTCAGCCACTCCTTCCTTCCCTTGCTCTACCCATCCTTTCTCCCAGCCCCATTCCTTTCTCTCTCTCTCTCTGCTCTCCCCTTTCCCCACCACCCACCATGTCATTAATTGTCACATCAAAATTGAATACATAGGAGTCATGCCTCTCCATTATTGTGATGCTTTACTAAGAATGTGTTCCAATTCCATTCAGGTTAATACAAAGAATGTAAAGTCTACTTTTTTTTTTTAATAGGTGAATAGTATTCCATGGTATACATGTACCACAGCTTGTTAACCCATTCCTGGGGTGGGGGGCATTTAGGCTGTTTCCACATTTTGGCAATTGTAAATTGAGCTGCAATAAACAGTCTACTGCAAGTGTCCTTATGATAAAAGGTATTTTTTCCTCCTGGATACATACCCAGTAATGGGATTGCAGGATCAAACAGGAGGTCTAGCTTGAGTTCTTTTAGCATTCTCCATACTTCCTTCCAAAAAGATTGTATTAGTTTTCAGTCCCACCAGCAGTGTAAAAGTATTTCTTTCTCTTCACATCTGCTCCAGCATGTGCAGTTTTGAGATTTGTGTGATGTGGGCCATTGTCACTGGGGTTAGATAATATCTCAGGATGGATTTGATTTGCATTACTCTAATAATTAAGGATGATAGCATTTCTTCATATATTTGCTAGCTGTTCATCTGTCTTTTTGAGAGAAAATTCTGTTCATCGCTCTTCCCCATTGATATAGGGGATTGTTGGTTTTTTTTCATGTGGATTAATTTGAGTTCTCCATAGATCCTAGTTATTAAGCTTTTGTCTGATTCAAAATATGCAAATATCCTTTCCCAGTGTGTATGTTGTCTATTTGCTTTGGTTGTTGTTTCCTTAGCTGTACAGAAGCTTTTCAGTTTAATTATGTCCCATTTGTTTATTTTGGTTTTTATTACAATTGCCATGTCAGCCTTCTTCATAAAGTCTTTCCCCGGGCCAATATCTTCAAGTGATTTTCCTACACTTTCTTTGAGGATTTTTATCATTTAGTGCATTAAATTTAAGTCCTTTATCCATCTTGAATCAATTTTTGTGAGTGGAGAGAGGTGCAGGTCCAGTTTCAGTTTTTTGCATGTGGATATCCAGTTCTTTCAGCACCATTTATTGAATAGGGAATATTTCACCCAGTGAAAGTTCTTGTTTGGTTTATCAAAGATAAGGTGGTTGTAAGTTGTTAGTTTCATTTCCTGGTTTTCTATTCAATTCCAAATGTCTATGTCTCTATTTTTGTGCCAGTACCATGCTGTTTTAACCACTATAGCCTTGTAGTATATCCTAAAATCTGGTATGCTGATGCCCCCAGCTTTATTTTTATTACTAAGAACTGCTTTAGCAATACAGGGTTTTTTCTGGTTCCATACAAAGTGCAGAATCCTTTTTTTCCAAGTCTTGAAAGTGCGACATTGGTATTTTAATAGGGATGGCGTTGAATCGATAGATTGCTTTGGGAAGTATAAACATTCTAACAATGTTGATTCTTCCCAGCCATAAGCATGGTATGTTCTTCCATTTATTTATGTCCTCTGCTATTTCCTTTCTTAGGATTTCATAATTTTCTTTATAGAGGTCCTTCATCTCTTTTGTTAGGTATATTCCTAGGTATTTCATTTTCTTTGAAGCTATGATGAAGGGAGCTGTGTCCTTAATTAGCTTCTCTTCTTTGCTGTTATTGGAGTATACAAAGGCTACTGACTTGTGGACATTGATTTTATATCCTGTGACATTACTGTAGTTTTTAATGGCTTCCTGGAGTCTTGTCATTGAGTCTTTGGGATTCTCTAAGTATAAGATCATGTCATCAGCAATGAGGGAGAATTTGACCTCCTCTGCTCCCATTTGGATGCCCTTTATTTCCTTGTCTTGCCTAATTTTATTGGCTTGAAATTCTAGCACTATGTTGAATAGTAATAGCAATAGAGGTCAATGTTGTCTGGTTCCAGGTCTAAGTGGAAAAGCTTTCAGCTTAGCTCCATTCAGTAAGATATTAGCTGTGGGTTTGTCATAGATAGCTTTGATCAGTTTAAGAAATGTGCCACCTATACCTATACTCTTCAGTGTTGTAATTAGAAAAGGATGCTGGATTGTATCTAATGCTTTTTCTGCATCTACAGAGAGGATCATGTTGTCTTTGTTTTTGCTTCTGTTGATATGGTGGATAACGTTTATGGGTTTGCATATGTTAAACCAGCCTTGCATCCCTGGGATGACACCTATTTGATCATGATTTACGACTTTTTTGATGATAAGCTGTAATCTATTGGCTAGGATGTTGTTGAGAATTTTTGCATCTATATTCATGAGTGAAATTGGTCTGAAATTCTCCTTTTTAGTTGGGTCTTTTCCTGGTTTTGGTATCAGGGTGAAGTTTGCTTCATAGAACATTTTGGGGAAGATAATGAGCATTTTTTCATGTTGTTAGACATTTGTCTGTCTTTTTTAGAGACAGTTCTATTCATGTCTCTTCCCCAGTGATAGCTGAGATTGTTGGCTCTTTTTTTGTTGATTAATTTGAACTTTCTGTAGAGCCTAATTATCAAGCTTTTGTCTGATTCATAATATGCAAATGTATTTTCCCATTTTGAAGGTTGTCTGTGTGCTTTGGTAATTGTTTCCTTAGCTGTACAGAAGCTTTTCAGTTTAGTAAGGACAAAGTGTTTTCGTCACACTTTCTTTCAGGATTTTTTTGTTTCATGTATTAGATTTAAATATTTTAGCCATCTTGCATCAATTTTTGTAAGTCTAGTTTCAATCTTTTACATGTGGTTATTCAGTTCTCCGAACATCATTTATTGAATAGGGATTCTTTCCCCCAGTGAATGTTCTGTTTAGTGTAACAAATATCAAATGGAAAACAGAAGAAAGCAGGTGTTGCAATCTTATTTGCAGATACAATAGGCTTTAAACCAACCAAAGTAAAGAAGGATAAAGATGGACATTTCATATTTGTTAAGGGTACCACTCAATATGATGAGATTTCAATTATTAATATTTATGCACCC